>JAHHFK020002931.1:0-105498 GCA_024533555.2 Aedes koreicus
GGGTGCATTTACCCTTTGCCATATTAAAGATATTGATTTCACGCCTCAATTAACTCTGCATATGAACATTCATGTGTATTGGCAGAAATTTTGGATCCAAGTTGTGGTTTCATTATAACTGTCACAAATTTTCCGGGATTGAAAACCTCAAAAACTGTCCTCAAGATTTGTAATTTACAATCTGATTGCTCAAACGATGTGGCTGCTGTTGGGAGGAAATTTGGAACACTCAACCGGAATGCGTCTTCAAGAAAGTTATGGTTCCGCATATCCTTCGACCTTTTTTCCTCATGATCATCATTTTACTATGCCACTAACATTTTTGACTCGCAGGAGTACCTGTTTACAAAGAGTTTAATTTTTTTTTTTTCATCAAGTTCATTTATTTGTCAAGTTTTCTACAGAGTTAAGTTTTTTTTTAAATACATCAGTTTTCCTTAAACTAAAGTGAGAGGGGGATGACCGATTACTCGCAGTCGTTTCGTGGTTAGTTGTAATAACAATTTTATGAATGGGAAGAGTGAGCGAGATAAGGCGCTATCACCTTGGCAATTATTGCCATGCTTTTTGGTTCAAATGCCAAAAAGTCCACCCACAGGCAAATGGAGCATAAACGAATCTTCCTAGCATCTATGCTCCCAACGATAAAGTACAAATTATCACTATGTTTAACTCTATATGGAAGCGTTTGGCACGGGAGGTCCACGCTCTCTTCCTTCCCTTGAATCGAAGTAGAAGAGAGATTTCAGGCACTCTTTCTGGAATCGCTCTATTTCTTGAAATCCTCTCTGCAGCCTGGGTAGCATCAGTTGGCCTGGCCGGTGACAAGAAAAACGATGCATTCAAGAAGTCGTTATTTTCCAGCAATGCTATCAAGAATTAGCTGCGTTTGTGTGAGATTAGATTAGATTAGTTAAAAAATTAATAGATGGGAAGAGGGGAGCGGGTATTTGAAGTTTCAAAAAAAAAAAATGTATTAGGTGCGCAACTAAGTTCCCGCTGTTTAGCAATAGATGGCGCCAGTATTAAGTGCTGGTCGAATGTTGTACATCTCAAGCGTCATAAACCAAGCTCAGACATATGGTAAACAAACCGCTTTGCCAAATCAGTGATTTTGGTTTAGTGTTATATATTTTGGTTGTTTGAAGATGTCTGATTTCGTGTCAAATAATCGTCATTTGCGGGAAGTGTTGTCTTCTTTCATTCGAAGAAAACGGCGGCTGAAGCACATCGAGAGCTCCAAAAAGTTTACGGTGATGCTGCTCTGAGTGAAACAACGTGTCGTGATTGGTTTCGTCGCTTCAAAAACGGTGATTTCAGTGTTGATGATCGTCCGCGTGAAGGAAGGCCAAAAAACTTCGAAGACTCTGAATTGGAGGCATTGCTCGATGAGGATCCGTGTCAAACGCAAGAAGAGCTTGGATCAGGATTAGGAGTTTCCCGCCAAGCTGTTTCTAAGCGATTGCATGCGTTGGGAATGATTCAAAAGCAAGGAACATGGGTTCCTTACGATTTGAAGCCAAGAGATGTTGAGCGTCGTTTTTTCGTCTGTGAACAACTGCTCCAGCGGCAAAAAAGGAAGAGTTTTCTACATCTCAAAACGAAAACATTCATGGGAACTGCCCGGGCATGCTTCAACATCGTCGCCTAGGCCGAATATTCACGCTGCGAAGGTTATGCTGTGTATTTGGTGGGACCAAGTTGGTGTTATTTATTATGAGCAGTTGAAACCAAACGAAACCATTACCGGGGAACGGTATCGAACTCAATTGATGCGATTGAGCCGAGCACTGCACGAAAAACGGCCACAATACGAGCACAGACACGAAAAAGTGATTCTTCAGCATGACAACGCTCGACCTCACGTTGCGAAACCCGTGAAAACCTACTTGGAAACGCTCAAATGGGAAGTCCTACCCCACCCGCCATATTCTCCTGATATTGCACCGTTCGATTATTACTTGTTCCGTTCGATGGCACATGGTCTCACTGGTCAGCAATTCCACTCATATGATGACATCTCAAAATGGCTTGATTCTTGGATAGCATCAAAAGACGAACAGTTCTATCGAAATGGTATTCACGTTCTACCAGAAAGATGGAAAAAAGTCGTAGCTAGTGATGGGCAATACTTTGAATAATTCGTTTGTAACCTTTGTTTTCAAAATAAAGTTCCTTTTTCACCAATAAACAGCGAGAACTTAGTTGCACACCTAATATCATTTACTTTTAACTGTAAAAAATTAAGTTTGAACATTTTCACGGAAATACAAATTAAAAAAAAAAACAATCAAAGGAGTGAATCAAATAAATAAAACAAGACATATCGGTTGAACAAACCACAATCTATTATTAGTAATAAACACATAAATGAGTTTCTTAAACTCCAAAATATCTCAAATCGGTACATTGGGTCGAACCCGAAGAGAGCCATAAAGCTCAGATCTGACTCCTCGATGCTCAGCACATGATCAAATTACCTGATCTGCGTCCGGTAACCTTGTCCACATTCACAGATACTACTGTAGCTCGACCCAAGACGGTATAAAGGGTGTATTCGATAAAAATGGCACACAGAAAATCTTCTGTAACTTTTGAATCGTATGAGTAAAAAAACCTATAAATTTGAGTAGATCTTATCCATAGTGTATTATTTACATCTGCCAAGTTTCATAGTTATACATTCAGTAGTTCCAGTCATGTCGTCGAAACAAGAAATTGTCCGTGAGAAAATGATGTGCACTCACAATCAAAATCCAGGGGCGTCCCACCGGTGGATTGCTAAAAGGCTTGGAATTGCAAATACAACTGTGTCTCGTGTAATAAGAACCTTCAAGGAGCGTCTGAGTGTCCAAAGGAAGGAATGGACTGGTCGTAAAAGTGGTCCAATGGACAGTAAAATGGCCAGGAAAGTCGTACAACAATTCAAGAACCGTTCAAACATGTCAATTCGAGATGTCGCTAAAAAGTCTAAGGTGTCAGTCGGTTTTGTGCAGAAAACCATGAAGCGTGCTGGGTTACATGTTTACAAAGTGCAAAAAGCCCCAAACCGGAATGAAAAACAAAACATCACTGCGAAAACCCGCGCCCGGAAACTTTACACGAAGCTGCTCACCAAATCCGGTTGCATCGTGATGGATGATGAAACATACGTCAAGGCCGACTTCCGTCAACTTCCTGGGCAAGAATATTTCGTTGCCAAGTCGAAGTTCGATGTTCCGGAGGATGTTCGAAAGAAGAAACTATCGAAATTTGCAAAGAAGTTTCTAATCTGGCAGGCGATTTGCGGATGTGGTGAAATAAGTGCTCCCTTCATCACTTCCGGAACAATAAACGGTGCGATTTACACGGAAGAGTGCCTTAAGAAGCGTCTCTTGCCATTCATTAAGAAGCACAAAGGATCAATTCTGTTTTGGCCTGATCTAGCATCCTGCCACTACGCTCGAAACGTATTGGAGTGGTACCGAGCCAACGGAGTCAATTTTGTGCCAAAGGATATGAACCCACCAAATTCACCGGAACTTCGTCCAATTGAAAAATTCTGGGCAATTATGAAAACGGAACTTTGCAAACATCCCAAAACTATAAAAACAGAGCTAGAATTGAAGAAAATTTGGGTAAAAATAACAAAAACACTGGGAAAATCGGTTGTACAAAATTTGATGGGTGGAGTGAAAAGGAAGGTGCGGGCATTCGGGATGGGAGACGAAATTGAATAAAACAAATATTGTAAATCAAAACTTATTAGTAGTTCTTCATTCCCTGAAAATTTCAAGAAAATCCGATAATCAGTTTATTTTTGATGAGTATATATGTGTGTGCCATTTTTATCGAATACACCCTTTAAATGAGCGTTTCACTTTCACTTTCTTAGCGTTTCATTCTTCTTGTTTTTGCTATTTTTTTTTTTTTTCTTTTTCTTTTTGTTTTTTATAAATTTTTTTTAATTTTTTTTTAAGGGTTTGTGGACTTGTTGTATTTTTTTTTTTTGTAAATTCTTTCCATTTTTTAAAAAACCAAATAATTTTTTGCTTCCCCCCTCAGGAAGAAAACACATCACTTCAATTTGTACCATGACATGTTTGTGTGAGTGAAACCTATCCCATGCATGGTAATATGCGTGTGTGTGTGAACGCACCAAGTAGTAACTACTATTTTTGCGATTGACCGTGTCCATTTTGTATAAGATCATTAGCAGATTTGCGTATTTTCATTTTGCTGCATCAAAATGCCCAAGGGAAAAGTGCTCACGGAGAAGGAGAAGGGAATAATCGAGGCATTTCACCAAGAAAAAGTGTCAAGAAGGGAAATCGGACGGCGGATTTGCCGGTCCCATCAAGTTGTGCGCAATTATCTCGCTAATCCTGAAGGATACCGAAAAAACAAAAGAGCTCTACGGAAATCAAAGCTTACCGATCGCGAGAAGAGGGAGATAGTTAAAACAGCTTCGCACTCGACTAAATCCTTGATGCAAATCAAGCAAACTTTGAATTTGAAGGTTTGCCGGGAGACAGTTCGTCAGGTTTTGATGAAAACCCCTTATATTAAAAGGGCTAAACAGGTTAAAGCTCCTAACCTTACAGCTTCTCATGTTGAATAAAATACGCACATTGACCCGAAATTGTTATTATTATAGTTGATTTTAAACCATTTGGGGGTGGTCTTATAGAAGTTGGACAGAGTGTATGATTGTGTGGTAAGTACAATTATTCCCTATGCCCAGGGAGTCGAGAAATTTTCTTAACGAAAAATTCCTAGACCAGACTGGGAATCGAACCCAGACACCTTCATTAGGGTGTTGCGTTGTAGACGCGCCTTTACCGACTGAGCTAAGGGAGGACCCAAATGAGCGTTTTAAGAATAATGATTAAACATGAGGCGAGACATCACACGAATAACGGGTGGCCACTAAAATTTTGGAATTTCTATCCTAAGCTGTCAAAAAAAGATAAACATACTTGCAGAAGATGTGATTTATTGAAATTAAAAATACACTGTCCATTGTTGAAACATTTGAAAACGGTCCGTAATTGGTTGTTCGGCGAAGTCTCCGTTCAGGAGCGTTTTTCGGCCTTCATGTCAACTTTGCAAATGCATCTTTTGATTCTACCAATCAACTGTTTGCAATTCATGTCTCTTCAGATATATTTAAGGAACTCAAAATTCCAATGAAATCTTCGGTGGCACGGTGACACTGAGGCAGATTTATCGGGTTATGATTTTTAGGTACAAATGGTATCGAATGAGTGTTCGGAAACGCTTGTTTTTTTGGTGTAATGCGATAACGCTATCTCCTGTCAATACATGTATTGTCCATCTGCATGATGTTTATGTAGAGTGGGGCGACCCCGGCGTAGGGGTTAACATCCATACCTCTCACGCCAAAGTCACGAGTTCGAATCTCACCCCCGGACAAGTTACGAAAATACCCAAAAAGAGGTATTTGAGTGACTACGACGGGAGATGAACCAGCCCGAGGCTGAAAATCTCGATAATCCAGACAAAAAAAAAAAAATGTTTATGTTTAAACAGGATCACAATTTTCGTCAAACACTCGCTCTGGTACACATCATGATTGATGACCAAACCAGAGGGCTTGAACCATGGCTTAGAAATACCTCTCTCGGAAATGGCAATTTACTGCATTACTTTTTGTTAAAACTTATGTTTAAACTTATATTTTATATTCGGAGATGTAGAGGAACTATCCATGGTCGGCCGTTTCCGGGAATGTACGTCTTGGAAGAAGGGAAGCAACTTTCGGTGTCCAAAACAAAATGCAAGCGAGTTCGCTGTTTCGTTGCCCGGAATCGAATGAGAAAGGACCCATGCAAAGGTGATGATAAAATAACGTGAAGATAAAGCACTTAAATGCTCCTGTACTTTCATGCGAAAATACGAGGAGTGCTTTACTGGCCTCATGGGGCAAATAGCCTCTATAGAGATGAGGCTATCCGTGAAAATGAAGTACTGATCCCGTGTTAGTCAAACAATGATCTCTAGCGTAAACTGTATTGCAGCTAATTCAGCGACATACACGGCACAAAGAGCTTGAAGTTTTCCTTTGTATATACCAAGGCCGGCGGACTCCTCAATCAATGATCCGTCAGTGAAGAACGATCTAGTGGAATCAAAGTGGCCTAACTTACTAGCAAGTATAACAGGAGCAATCATAGGACGATGATTATCTGGAATTTCAAGAAGCTCCTGCTTTATTAATAAATCAAAATGAATCGAATTGCCAAAGTCAGAGAAGCAAACACGATTGGGAATATTTGGCAAAGGGCTGACATCCTGTGTTATCTACAAGTGGTAGAAAATCATGAAGCTAATTTTCGATTACCTGAGGGTTCATAACTTCACACCTGGTGAGGAGACGGGGACTTTTGTTACATGTATAGCGCTAGAACTTATTATTATGACAGAAATCGATCAGCTTATTATTTTTTACTAATTTCCATTGCTTTTTTTGAAAGTTCTACCGGTCACTTTTGAATTATTGAAAGTGAATTATCAATTTTTTATTGCTATTTTCAGTTTTTCTAGTACGAATTGTTATTTTTTCGTTGGCACAGTGTTTAATAATTTAGTGGCAATTTTGTGAATTTTCAATGCTAAATGTTCAATAATTAGTGCCAGTATATATTTTAGTCCTTCCTTTTTAGGAATGAGACTTCGACAATTCCACTGCATAACAGTAAGAAAATCCCCTACCTCTTTTAGAAAATTATCCCTTGAAGTGATTGCTGCAAGGAAGGGTCACTTTAATGTCAATTGCATCAAAGAAGTCTTCACTGTGGGAAGCATTGCCAGAACAATGCTTTCAAGAAGTTTTCAGAAATTTCAAGGTCCTTGAATTAACCTTCCCCAATATTATCAAATGAGAACAGCCCAAATGAGTCGAGGGTTTCTGTTCTTAAAATCGGGGCATCAGGAGTTTTGGATGTCCCCGAAAGAGATGGAAAGTCCTGTGTCTAGTTAGTACTACGAAAACCAGGAGGAGTTTGATTATCCTTTCCTCCACCTTTCCTTGAGATGGGCAGGCTGATTTGCGGCTCCTGTTCAGCAGCTTGGCGGACGCATCTTCGCTTCCGTGAAGCTGACACTGTCATCTGACAAAAAGTATTTGTATTGGCACTGGTATGGTGATGGTGGGGCTTTTTTCACCATTTCTGCGAAATATTGCCTGGAACGCTGTTTAAGCGAGCGTTCCAATTTTTGCCCGCGTTGTTTGTACGCCGGGCACGACGAGAGAGCATGAGGAGGAGTTCCCTTGCAGAAAGCACATTTTGGTGTGCTATAAGTACAGGCACAATCCTCTTCCGATGCCATCCGTTTCTCCCCGCAATTGGAGCAGCGTACCTTATTGCCACAATGAGAGGTAGTATGTCCCATCTGCTTTTATTCTTGGCAGATCATGACCCGAGGTACGAACAATCGCACAGGTAATAAAAGTTTTCCCAACTCGACGTATTGAGGGAGGGCTGAACCAGAGAAGTCACACAATACGAGACTGAAGTATCTTCACTGGAGAGTGTAAAAAAGTGTTAAAACTGAGAGACAACAATCTCATTAGCTAGCTTGGGGTTGAACACAATGACCTTAAGTTTTTTGGGACTCACTTTAATTATTTCGGTCACGGTCGGGAATCGTTTGGTCAGATCATTAGTAATCTGATAAACGTTCAAAAGTATCGTTTTTGGCTGAAAATAGACAATCCACGGACCAGCTGAATAAGGTGGATAGGCTCGTGATTGGGTAACTTTATGAGATACCTCATTATTTGGCAGCAAAGATGAATCATTCTCCGACAAATCATGCATGATATATCCGTGATGCTTTAAACGCTCAGCCACTAGCGAAATTGTAAAAAAATACACACAGATACAAAATACAAAAAAAAAAACTATACCTAAACACAAAAACGCAAAATGAATTTACCATGTATTCAGGAGAAAGAGAGAGGGAGAGAGAGAGATAAAGAGAGAGATAGAGAGAGAGAGAGAGAGAGAGAGAGAGAGAGAGAGAGAGAGAGAGAGAGAGAGAGAGAGAAACTTTTCATAGACGTATCACTGATCTGCTGCTGTTGGGTGAGGAAGTGAAGCGGAATGAAGCGCAACGAGTGTGATACGACGGTCGGTGATAGTCGGTGATCAGCAGCCCGGTGTGCGTGACCACGCAGAGCTGCTGTGCAAAATGGCCTGTCACTTGCAAATTGTTTTTAATTACGTTATTGCACTGCTTAAACTGCACGTTTTCTTCTTCTGAAAGTAAAAACTCAATATCAACTGCGGTAGAAATAATATCGAGAAAAAAAACTGAATTATGAAACAACGCATTGTGAAAAACTTCTATAGCAACGGAGCACGGAAGGAACAAATCTCACCGTTTGATTGACGTTACCTATGAAAAAGGTATATGTTCGTGAAAAAACTTTGTTTGTCGACAATGAATTCTAATTCTCTCGGAAACGGCTAGATTTAGTAAGTTCCTGACCCCAAGCATTTTGACTTGAATTGACCTGAAAAATCATGTTATATTATTACAATATGATAGTTATTTAAGAAGGAACTCAAAATGTTAAAATCATGAGCTTTTTATTTATTGGAACCTTTTTAGTTGCTCCAGCTTGAAATAACTTCTATTATTCTTCCTTTTCCACAAAGTCATCCACAAAGTGGCTTGAAAATCACCTGACCAACGAACTGAGAATCAAATTGATCATGTTCTAATCGACGAGAATTTTTTTCCGGTATCAACAACGTTCGCATTGAGCTACTACGAGAAACCGGAGTTGCCCAGGAATACGCGTAACAGCTAGAAGCAGACCTATCAACTGAAGAGCAGCTTGGCACAGCTACTCTTGAAGATGGTTGGAGAGATATTCTTACCACCATTGATAGCACTACAATACCCTAGTAGCACACTGGTTTCAACCCAGTAACGCTGACTGCTCTGTGACTGAATTAAGTCACAATAGAGCTGCTGAAACCATTTTTGACTGTTGTGTGCTGCTTGGATAGTGGCACTAGGAACTTCTGCACTGAATCGAAAAAATGACCGGTTTGATGCCGTTTGCAAGTAGTTAGTAGAGGAGAAGAATGTTGCACGAACGAGAATGCTGCAACAGAGTACGAGAGTGAATGTGGAACGGTACAGACAGGCACGGAACATGCAACATTTTATTCTTCGAAGGAATAAGCGCCAAAACGAAGATCGACACCGTGAAGCAAAGGAGGCACTGTATCGTGCTAACGACACACTTAAATTCTTTGAAAAGTTGAACAGCTCGCGCAAAGCCTACGTACGTACGCGTACCACAATATATGTGCAGAGACTTGGAAGATAACCCTCATAAAGATGAGTGTGAGGTAATCGAAAAGTGGGAGCAATACATTGACGAGCACCTCAACGGCAATGTTACAGCAAACGAAGGTAATAAATCTTGGAACACGCGCAGAAGATGACAGGATACCGACCCCAGATCCTCCAGAAAGTTGAGGATGTGATTGATCGGTTGGAAAACAACAAAGCTACTGTTGTTGACCAACTCCCAAGCGAGCTTAAAACAGGGCGGTGAAGCACTGGTAAGTGCGTTGCACTGGGTAATCACCAAGATTTGGGAGGAAGGATTGAATCGGAGGATTTGATGCAAGGTATTGCTGCAACTACAGTGCAATCACAAAACTGAGCGTCGCCTATAAGTTGTTCCCCTAAATTTTATACCATCGCCTGTCATCATTTGCTTAGGAGCTCGTGGGGAAATAGTAAGCGGGATTCATGGGTGCGATTTGGCAGGTTTTGCAGAAATGTCGCGAATATAACGTGCCCACAGATTATATTTTCATCGATTTAAAATCAGTACTACTACACAACCCAAGTAACATTGCTAATACCATCCTGATTTATTAAGTTTTATTAAAGTTTTATGAAAGCCACTTGTTCTCAATTTGGTTTTATTATGGCACCAAGAGGTGCCAAATGGGTTCATATTTTAGTCAGGTTTATGAGAACCTACACAGCTTGTTCAAAACGATCTAAAAACCTTGTTTCTCAAATTTCTTTTACTCCTATCAAAGGTTTTATTTCGACTTTATGAACTCGTAAAATGCTGTATTGAAATGCCGTTTTAGGGCTCATTGATATTATCTTATTATGGTCAGATGAGAAAGCATTTTAAAACCATTTTGCCTCCAGTAAATGCATTAAACGGCAAATTGGCATTGAAGGAAGTCACCATAAGACCAAATAGTTTTATTATAGTCATTGCGAAGAAAAATTGGCTTTATGGCAAAACTGTGATTATTTTCCAATCGCCATATAGAAGTACAAGAAATAATTTAAATGTGGAAAAATAAATGCATCAAATTTTCAATGGTATGCAAATGAACTGTAGATCGGAGACTTATTTCGGCAGTCTTTTAGATAATCTCATCCAATTCAAAGCATTTTTCAGGAAATTCATGATTAATTTATCGAATGTATTTTTTTTAAATTTGATTAAGGTTGTTGTAAATTCGCATAATTTCCGAGGCGCATTAAATTTCGCATCTTATCGCGCCAATATTCACCTTTATATAAATGCACATATAATTTGGAGCATAACACGCTGTAGAAAACACAATTTGTTTTGGATATTTTGCTATCAAACAAAATTTCCCGCAATACTAAACCTTTTTTTTACTGCTAAATTAATCAGAAGAGCAGAGAATCGAACAAAGCAGAACAATAAAAAACAACCTCGATTTCACAGTGAAGTTTGACAGCTGTGGCCATTTGGCCGCATTCTGGTTTTCATGGCAGCCAATAGGTTTTATGAAGGTTCTCAAGTGGTCATAAAATCTTTCACTAGAACATTTTCAAAATCTTTATGCTCTTATAATGGTTTTATTAATTTGTTTTCACAACCGTCTATAGAGTGGGCCATTTTGTACAAATTTCGGCTTTTAAGGAGCATAGAGGAGGTGTTGGTAGACAAAACAGTTTTGAATGTAGTTTTATCAACAAAGCCGGGAGGAGTGCTATACGGCTGAAATAAAACTAAAATTGTTACTTGGGAATCGATCGAGACCAACTATGGCAGTTCATGCACGAATAAACGATGGACCGAGTGATGTGTGCCGTCCGAGTCTCAGGGACACTCGAATCTTGGAAAGAGTTACGGAATGGTGATGGATTGACGTGTTTGCTATTTAACGTTGCATTGGAGGGTGTAATTTGAAGAGCGGGGATAGACACGAATGGCACTATCTTCAGGAAGTCTATCCAACTTTTTGACTTCGCCGGCGACGTTGATATCGTAGCACGTAACTTTGAGACGACGGCGGTAACGTTTGTCTGGGCTCATTGTTAATCGCCGATTACGACACCATCAGAGAGATACAAAGGCGCATTATGGCTTCCCATACTTTGGACTCCGAAAGACCCTAAGATCGAACAAAGTTCGCCGAACTACAAAGTTGACCATCTACAACCTAGTCAACATAGAATCACATATGATAGCGCATATGAGTACAACGTGGAGGCGATATTCGTTCATTCGTCCATTTAACTTCATGTTAACTGTACGAATATTGTCTTCACTTTAAACTCATATCTGTTATTATATGCGATCTTGTGTTTACTGGGAAGACATGAATAAGACCGGTAGTCCTCTACGGCCACGAAACATGGAAACTGCTTGTGGAGGACCAACCCGGGTGTCTTCAAAAGGAAGGTGTTGTGTACGATCTACGATCTGCAGATGGAAGACAGAACGTGGAGGAGGCGAATGAACCACGAATTGCATGAGTTGCTGGGAGAACTTCCCATCGTACACATCGCTGAAATCGGTCGACTACGATGGGCTGGGCATGTCGTAAGCATGTAGGACGACAGCCCAGTTAAAATGATTCTTGAAAACAAACTAACAGGCATAAGGAGAAGAGGCGCGCAACGGGCAAGGTTGATAGATCAGGTAGAAGACGACTTCGTAGACTCCTAGGCTGGTGAAATGCATGGAAACAAATTCTGTAAACAGCAGAGGCCACCCTGGCCTTGGTATGATGAGTAAGGTTAGTAATTATTCTTCATATGGCTTAGGCATCTTAAAAACAAAAAAATGATGAAAAAATGGTACATTGCAAAAACAGGCATCCATCAATTTCAAATTCTACTTTTAATTATATTTTGAAAAAATAATTGGTGTGTATATTTTTTTTACAAAACTCCATTACTAATCAACATTTTTTTCTCAGACACAGCCTCATTAAAATCAACAGTTTACGATTTCTGATATTTTGAAGATTGCACATGTGAAAAACTAGCGCTCTTTTAAAAAAATGCTCTTGAGTCAAAAAATTATTTTGAACAAAACTACATGATTTTCCATACCGAAATCATGCTCAAAGTTTCAGCCAAATCGGAGAAGGTCATCAATATCTCAATATCCATCTTCTAAATATCAAGAGTTACATTTACGAAATCTCAAAGTGGAATAAGAGTAAAAGGGTATCAAATATTATACAGCCTCCCAACGATATCACATTATCATATAATTGAATGTTATCTTGGAGATGCTATTTGTGGTATCAAAGTTTCACGCTTAAACTTACTTGTATCTTATGCTTAAGATTTTCTTTCCTCTTTTAGAGGCAATGTATCTGCTGCTCAACTTTATATGCCTTAAATCGCATGCAAGGTTTGATCTTATCTTGACTGAACTACAAATCAAGTTATTTAAAACCTTCCCTTCCGATGTCCTCTTGTCTTTATTTGAACCTTGATTTTGCCCTTGTTGTGAAGCTTTAGGTCTTCGACAGAATATTTTACTAAAATTCACCACTAATGATTGTGATGAATGACAGCTCATGTATTTCAAACAACAACAAAACGTTCAACAGTTCCTAATACGATTCCAACTCCAGAGGTTGATTTTCAAATTGATAAACCATTCGTTTTAGCTTGGTATTTAGACAACACCGCATTCGGCCCATTCGAACTTGACCCTCACAATACCAGAAAATGGTCAAAGCCAACAACTTTCCGAACCCATGCATCATTAGACCCAGAAACAACCTACCTGGAGTACCACGTTTTTGAGAACCAACCAATTAATTATGAATTTATACATATTAAATTATCAACCTTTATGGCATCGTACGATCTTCAAAATATTACCACGCACCCTTATGAGTTTCAAATCCGTGGATAAGCGCGGTATCTCAAAGGCGGTCTCAGAAGATGCAGGGCGACAATTTGCCACACCAATCTTAATAGCATCAAATCCATCATCGCACCACGCCGTGATCAGACAACGTTTATTCTCTGGCCGGCAAGGAGATTGCCTTCGACTTCCAATCGGACATAAATCAAAACCCGTCCGATTCGCACGTGCTGCACTTTAGATCATCACGGATTCCAATCGTTCCATTATCTACCAAACATCAGCGCCTTGCGTCGATTCATCTGCTGCGAGTGAAGTGAGCTCGGACTCCTCCCAGCTTGATGATGCTCCGTGGAGTGAGTGAAGTAGCTTCTCTCGATTGATTGGAAATCGAAAACCGCAAATATTTGATATTCTACCGCTACCGGCATTTGGTATTATTTGTAAAGCAGCCACGACATGATTGGTTGTAAAAATTTACATAACCGGTGCAACTTTGTCGCTGCTCAGGGGGATTACCTAGCGGGCTGAACGAAGGCGAGAGAATCCTCGATTGGGCCTGGACATTAGCACAATCCATCTGACGATTGTATTCTAATCCCGGAGCTGCTAAATAGCCATTGCCAATCGACTGACTCTGCTCCTCGAGATGGCATTGATCTATTGGAAAATGTGCACAAATTAGCGGAACCGTGACGAATGACTGATGAAGTTTTCTTCTCTACTGCCTGACGCTATTATTTCCAGTGGCTGCCTTATTGCCCTGAAGGTAGTAATCTGCCTTCTTGAGTACGGTGAGTTGATCTAAGTTATCTAATTGTGGTGTGATGAATGTCTCATTTGAGCAAGGGGAACCAGAATACCGGCGAGCTGACGGCTTGCACCTGAAAGATGATCAATATTTAACCATAATCGTTCTATGAACATTGGTAATTGATTTGGAGCTTACCTTTCTGCTGACATTTTGCTAGAATAAACAAACTATAAGGAAGACTGTTGGGCATAAGGAAGGTAACACCGATGTGAGAAGTTCGGTTAGGTCACTTACAAAGTATTCATTTGTATTGAAGACTACTTTGAATGTCATTTTGAAATTCATTTTCCCAAGTTTCAACAATGTATATTCAAGCCCACGTTATCCAAGTGGATAGAAACTGTATGCAAAATGTGAGAAAATTTGGATCAATAAATCTCTGGAACTGCTCTGGTTTAGTGTTTGCAGTTCAACCTCTGTAGTAAGTCGTTGCCAAAGTAAAGTTAAGTGATGACATATTGTGAGAAACTCGTCACATTTTTCAGGCAGCACCAGGCTCAAAATAAGCTGCAAACTGTTGTCCTAATAAAGTTGATTGATATCGTTGCGCGGTATTTCACTTGTGCAGCTAGCTTGAACCCGCCTGAAAGGTTACTGACATAACAGTTTAATTATAAAGTTCTAATTTGATGTGCTAGAGCAGCTCAACGATTTACTTCGTTGTTAATATCAATCAACTTCCAGCGCAATCCAGGATCGATCGTTTCAAGTGAATACACCTCGCAACCGCAGCGGTTGTTCTTTTCCATTCATGGTTTGGCATTAAATCGCCCGCCCTGGCACGAAACTCGATGTCACGTCAGAGATAATTTGTTGTCCGCCGGCTGTTGGCTTTGGAAGGAAAGGTTGCGGATGGGATGTTCCTTTTTCTTTGACTGGGAAACAGCCAGCGGCAGTCAGTCATTCAAGTGCATCAAAAGTCAAATCTTTGCGCAGATATGGGGTTCATCGCTTACGTTCCGGTTGAGGTCTTCGGGTGCTCGAGGATTTAGAACTTTTCCACTTCCATGCCAGCACAATCATTCACGAAACTGTGATAGGATAGTAGATAAGTCGATACCGCTGATGAACGACGGAAGCGTTTAATGGTGATGGTTCCTGCAGGGGATGTTTGTTTTATTAATGCGAAAGCGTTTATACTTTAGCGTGATGAGAGGAAAGTGATTGACGAGTGTCGGTTGTATAGCAGTAAACGCAAGATAATTTCCTTTCGAGTAGTACAAACTATGTACGAACCATTTAGGTCCGATTTTTGGCAATTGGTAGAACGTTTTTGTTTTGAATTATGGAGAGTGTGAGCTGTTTAGTGGAATACCTGTAACTAGAAAATAAGAAGAATGATTTGTAATTTCCATTTAATTCCAACTACCTTTATTGCTTATCTTGACAGATACGCGTATTTCGTCTACAATGTGCAGACTTCTTCAGTGTCGTGTACTAATACTCGACTGAAAGAAAACCTTCGCCACCTGCCGTATTTATCCTATTTTCTAAATACAAACACTTGTACCTATAGCTAACATTATTGTACCTAACCTATCCTGAGTCCAAAACAAATATTATGCTTGATATCTACCTCGCCTTTTCCTTATACCTAACCTGATTATTCCGTAGCAGCGGGTGTTCCACTGCGTCGGCTTTGATGTCGTTTGGGTATTAAGTTAAAGAGCCATGTGTACCCGTTGCCTTGGTCTTTGTTTAGTAGATTTGTGTTTTGTTGTTTGTTAATTTCTAAGCTTTCTGCGACGTCTTATTTCCAGGGTGTAGAGGTAGTCCGTAAGATTGTGATGTCATTCGTCGTTATGTCGTGATTTTCCGTAAATATGTGTTCTGCAACTGTCGATTTGAAATTATGTGAAATTCCTTTGTCAGTCTGTTTGACAGCCTTAGTTACCTCCGCTAGATGCTCTTTGAACCTTGTTGCTAAGGTTCTCTTTGTTTGACCTACATACATTTTGCTGCAGTGTTTACACTTAATTTTGTATACCCCTGCTCTGCTTAATACATCTACTGAATCTTTGGTGGAGTCTAACAACGATGCCAATTGATTGTGCCTGCTAGAGAAAACTAAGTCCAAGCTAAATTCCCTAAGTCGAGTTTTCAGCTTTTGTGTAATATCTTTATCGAAGGGGACAGACACACGTTTCAGGGGTTCAGGTGAATCGGAAAGGGTTGTTTGTGATTTCCTATGAAGAAGATTTTCCTTTTTTTTTATGATAGCTTGAATTGTCCTCTTTTCGTAACTATTGAGTCTAGCAGTTTCGAAGATACCTATATGCTAATTCTTTGGCTTTTCCGGTTTTATTGAGGGGAAGGGTCAACATTCGGTGGATCATGTGGTGGAAAGTGGCCATTTTATGTTGGAAAGAGTTGTTTGAAGTGTAAGGGATGACTCTTTGGGTGTTAGTGGGTTTTCTGAAAATTTCAAACTCTAAAGACGATGATGACAATGATTCTCTCACTACCAGAAGGTCGAGGAATGCAAGTTTTCCATCCTTTTCTATTTCATGAGTGAACTTGAAGAATTAGGGGTAGATCCTCTTGTTTAACTACGGCAAAGATGTCGTCGACGTATCTCCACCAGCGAGTTGGAAGTAATCCTTCCGTTTTAAGAATGGTTTCTAGATTTGCCATAAACAGTTCACAGAGGAATGGAGATAGAGGGTTTCCCATGGGGGCTCCTTTTAGTTGTTTATAGAAAGAACCTCTGAAAGTGAAGTAGTTCTCTTCCATGCAAAGTCGGGTGAGCTTAAGGTACATTCGCACCTTTTGCTTCCATGCTGTATCATCTCCTTGTTTTAAAAGCCAATCTTCTAGAAGGTTAATCGCGTCCTTGATTTTGCAAAAACAAAAAAGAGATGGTTGAAGATTGCAGCATGCTGCTCTTTTGGAATGACGTGTTTTATTCGCTGCGTTGTTTCTGAGTTCCTATTTGGTACAGAATGTTTAAATTAAGCATCGTGAAATTTTACCATCTTCCGATTGTCTGTGTAAATCGTTGTGCATGCAAGTGAATAATTCACTAGTGATGGGTGTCATTTATGGGGCCAATTATAGAAGTCGAGTCGAGCAACTTGATTCAACACTTCCCCAGTAACATTGCTAAAAAACATCCAGCTTTATTGAGTTCTATTAAAGTTTTATGAAATCAATTTGGTTTTATTATGGATCCAAGAGGTGCCAATTGGTTTCATAGTTTAGTCAGATTTATGAGAACCTACACAGCTGGTTCAAAACGATCTTAAAACTTTGTTTTTTTTTTCAAATTCCTCTGACTCCTATCAAAGGTTTTATATCGCTTTTATGAACTCGTAAAATGCTGTTTTGAAATGCCGTTTTATAACTCATTCATATTATCTTATTACGGTCAGTTGAAAAAGCATTTAAGAACCATTTTGCCTCCAGTACATGTACTAAACGGTAAATTGGCATTGAGGAAAGTTGTTAACTTCAGTTTGGTTTGAAAACGGCAAAAAACATGACCAAATAGTTTTATAGTAGTCATTGCGAAGTAAATTGGCTTTTTAGCAAAACTGTGATATTTCCCAATCGCCATATTGAATTATGAGAAATAATTGACATGGGGAAAAATCAATGCACCAAATTTTAAATGTAATGTAAATAAACTGTAGATCGAAGACCAATTTTTGAGTTCTTTTAGACAACCTGATTGAATTTCGTCAATTTTCATGAAATTCATGATAAATTTATCGAATATATTTGTTATAATTTTGTTTTTGTGGTTGTAAACTCGCACAATTTCCGAGACACATTAATTTCCGGCTCTCATCGTGCCAATATTCAACATGCAAGTAAATGCACATATGATTTGAAGCATGATACGCTGTAAAATACTTTGTTTGTTGTATATTTTGCTATCGAACAAAATTTCCCGCAACACTAGAACTTTTTTCTTAGATATTATTTACTGCTAAATGGATCAGAAGAGCTGATAATCGAACAAAGCAGCACAACAAAAACCAACCACGATATCACAGTGAAGTTTGACAGCAGTGGCCATTAGGCCGTACGCTGGTTTTCATGGCAGCCTAAAGCTCTGAAGGCTATGAAGGTTCTCAAGTGGTCATAAGTTCTTTCACTAGAACATTTTGAAAATCTTTATGGTCTTATAATGGTTTTATTAACTTGTTTTTCTCAACCGTTTATAGAGTGGGCCACTTTGTACATATTTTAGCTTTAAAGAAGCATAGAGGAGGTGTTGATAGTCAAAACAGTTTGAATGTAGGTTTATCAACAAAGCCGGGAAATATACGGCTGGAATAGAACTAATTTTTTTACTTCGGATACGGTATACTGTTAACATTAGAGTAGCAGTAGAGTGTTCTTAATATTTGCATGCTAGCTGGCGAACCTTCTGGAAAACGTTTTTTATATGATTCAGCGCAGACTTCTAACTGCCAAGTTTTGACACTTTCTTCCATTTTTTTTTCAAACTATTGAAGGGTATCTGCTGTCGGGACATGTTTTCTAAAATGTGCCTTCGTCAATGCCCAACATTTTTCAATTGGTCGTATTTGCGGGCAATTAGGAGGGTTCATGTCCTTTGGAACTAATGAAACATTCTTATGTTCTACCATTCTACCGTTGATTTTGAGCATTGAAAAGAGACAAGGTCTGGCAAGAATACAACAGGATTCTTGTGGCTTCGAATCATAGGAAGAAGTCGTTTTTATAAGCACTCTTTGACTTATATTTCACTGTATATCAATGCAGTTGTGATGAAGGGTTTCAAAATCTTACCACAGCCACAAATAGCTCGCCAGACCATAGTTTCCTTATCATACTTTTTGACTTGAATGGATTGTAGCCTGCCCGAACAATCCGACTCTTAAGGCGTGTGGCTTAAGCGCCACTCCAGAAGGGAGACCACACGCCCAATGTAAGTTTGCCCGGTTGAGACTCTCCTAAGGGCGAGTCCATTTAAATAAAATCTTCGGATTTTATTATTATTAGTAAGTTACATCGATGACTCCTATTTTCCTAGAAACTAGAACTCATTGAAAATTGAATGCCGGCGGTTGCACTAAGATCCGTTGAAAAACTTCCGAAATATGGCCATTTCCGTAAAACTGGTTCCGGATACTATGGTCAATCATGTATGTATATGATAGCGTAGAAAGCGTGGCATGGAACTCGGAACTAATAATAGCGCATGGCTATTTTCAGTCTTAGACTGGCAAAAAATCTCTCCGTGGACCGGACGCCACACTTCAAAGTAAAGAAGGGCTTGACTCACCAGCTGTTGTTGGCTTACGATCGATGACCTGTCGACGGGTTCGATGATCTCGATCGACGATGTGCTCAATGTCGATCAATGGTGAATTGGCGAATGGAATGGCACCAAGTGCTATGGCGATTCGCGCGCCACTTCGATGGCGGTTACTTTGCCGTACCGGTATGTTGACGAACCGGCGTGGAACTATCCACCGGAGATCCCCTCGTGTCTCCTCGAACCGATGTGTTGTTGGATCGGTTGGTTTCCGGCGGGTTGACGGTGGCCGGGAAAATCCAGGCAAGGAGAGGAAATCTCCTTGACTGGTAAAAAGTTATGCAACCGATCGGGCTCTTATACTACCTATTGCTTTTATCTAGTTCTAGCGATTTGTCCTTCTCCTGCATGGGGTAGTATGGTAAAGGGTTATGTGCCTGATCGGATACTACCGTTCAATGCCCTCCGCTCGTTTTCAAACTTGTATCTTTCCATTTTCAAAGCCTGCCGTTGCCCTATACGGAACTATCAATACACTTTCTCTTCATGTCTATTCGTTCTAGCAATAAATTACCGTCCACTCCTAGCGCTTCGCATGGAGATGAGAAATTATCTGCTTCTGAAAAACTTCATCAAAGATCGTTACTTCCGCGCTTGGGAGAATACAAAAAAACAACAATCAATGTGAAGGATTTATTGTCGAATTTGATGTAGGTTTCGTATAGTATAACTTTTGCACTTTAAGCCTGATCGACGCTTCTTGTTTTGTACTCTGTTTTCTTAAAGGTAAGAAGATTCAAACGTTGTTTAGCACGATGAACATTGTGTAGTATATAAAATATTTGTGAAGGAAATGTTAAGATGCATTGTAAGATTTGAAGAGTATTTAACTACCTTCCAATGAGGGTTAATCATTCGATTTGAGTATAATCAACTAAGCGTGAAACGAAATAAAAGTTGTAGTAAGCTATGCAAAAATCTGTGCTGATTCAGCTCATTCTTGTAACGATCTTTGACAGTAACGGACCAGCAGCAGCAGCAGCAGCAACAGTGAATCGACATGATCGAGGCTGGAAACTTCGATCAGGTCACGACACAGGTCTTTGAAGTGCCAACTTTTTCGGCCACATCCCGCTATTAAAACTTCTTCTTGGGCTAGAATGCCTTCATTATACGTTAGTTGAAACGAGGGTTAGAAGGACCTTTTAACTCTTCTTACACAAAAATAAGGTCTCTCTCTCTCTCTCTCTCTCTCTCTCTCTCTCTCTCTCCCACGGTTGATCAAAACGTCAAACAAAAGGGCTTTCAAAAGATATATAAAAAGTTATTACATTTTACTTTTTTTTCAAACGAACTGTCGCACTTTACTTGTGTTCGATGCCATCATGATCTGCACAGTCGCTGGTGACACTGTACTGGCGAACTTATTATACTTTAAACGCATTTGTTGTACATTTGTCACTTTTTTACCACCTCCTCGGAGTTTTCGCTTGACAATTGCCCAATATTTTTCGATCGGTCTGAACTCAGGGCAATTCGGGGGATTGATCTCTTTGGCGACGAAATTAAGATTGTTTGCAGCATACCATTCTATTACCTCCTTAGAGTAGAGGCAGCTGGCTAGATCCGGCCAAAACATAACGTTGGCCTTGTGTTGCCGAATGAAGGGTAAAATCCGCTCTTTCAGACACTCTTTAATGTAAACCTTCGACGTCATTGTGTGAGATGTGATGAAAACCCTGGTTTTAAGGCCACAACTTCAGATTCCTTGCCAAATCATTAGTTTCCGAGCAAACCTATCAGCAAAAACAGTTGCCAGGTAAAATTTTCGTCCGGGGATTTGTTTATAATCCATTTTGACATATGTTTCGTCATCCATAAAAATACAGCCATCAAATTCCGTCGAAACTCGTTCGTATAGTAATCGTGTTCGCTTTTTGGCCACTAAATTTTGTTTCAGAAGTACGATTCGGATGTTTACTTGCACAAAAAGACTTATATCTTTCTCTTGAAAGGACGTTACGCACGGTGAAAAAGTTGGAATCGTACTTCTTTGCCAAATCACGCATGGAGACACCTGGGTTGCCTTTCGCGTACCTCAACACCTCTCTCCTCAGCTCTTTGTCCCTAGTGCCACTTTTATGATAGATGCGCTGTTCTCTTTCCACACTCAGAGTATCCTTGTACCGTTTGATTACAAGACACACCGTTGACTTTGGGAGTTTTAACTTTTTTTTTTTTTTGGGGGAGAACAAGAAGGATTTTTGTGTTTTTTTGTTAAAAATAAATTTTCTTTTCTCAAGTTCCATGATCCGTAATTTCGAGACTTTTCACCAATTTCTTTGTCAATAAAACATCAACAAATGCTTGTCAAACGGTTTTTGTTTCAACCACCAGGGACGCGGTGGTGTATTTAACCGTGCGTCCAGATTTACTTTGAATCGAGCTTTAGAACGCTATTTATTTTTTTTTCATTCGAACATATCGTTACGAAGATTTGAACGAAACAGTATTTTACAGCCTATTATAATAGTAATCAAACTGTTTACTTTCCGATTACATACTGAGCTATTTGTGTACCGATTTTAGTTTTGTTAACGCCAAATCAAAGCTATAAAATTCTCAAATAACTGGTCAAACTTTAATTCTGGTTGGATAATCTTTCATGGAGATATGATCAAAACAATACCTGAGAGCACATAATTGTTCCTGCTTGCATTCTATTGTGTCGCATCTGATGCGTTTTATGCACTGTTACTGTTTCTTTTCACGGGTGCTTCGAGGCACAAGCGTGGTGGAAACCCCTGTCGTAGGAAATCCATATGACCAGGGGTCTTCAACACACTTTTCAAGTCGTTTAAATGACGGTTCTCCCGGATAATCTTGTATGTTCATATTTTATATTTGGTGGCAGGGCGGACAAGACTACATAAAATGGCGGAGAATTTCTTTACTCTGAAGAGATTATAATGCAGCAGTTAGGGTTTAGGGGCCATACAAAATTTATAACATATAGATGAACATCACACGTAGACCTTAAATTTTATTATAGGATTTTAATTTTATAAGACTGTAAACTATTTCAATTTTTTTCATCGTGAGCTCACCATTGCGGCCGTTAGTTGAGGTGGTCGACATGCAGGAACTCCATCGTAGAAACAGCATCCTTTCCCGTTCTTCTCCTTATTCCTTCTTAGTTCTTCTTCCAATTGTCATCACTGTTCCCACACTTGACCAGGGAACGAAAAGATTGTCCGCGTGTCAATGGGCCATAGTTGTGAAGGCCACAGTTCCGTGCCCGGGGAGTGATACCAAAAACGCACGCTTAACTTTTGAGTGTTTTAATCAAACGAGCATGCACAACGCGGAGTAGAACAGCTTCAGTCCATAACACAACGTTTCTCGGAACAACGCGGTTAGTTTCTTTAATTTAATATTCCGCGGTTAGACACACTACCAAAGTAACATTGCAAAAACAGTCTAGCCTTATTATGTTTTATTAAAGTTTTATGAAATCCACTAAAAATCAATATGGTTTTATTATGGCACCAAGAGGAGCCAATTGGTTTCATATTTTAGTCGGGTTTATGAGAACCTACACAGCTTGTGTACAACGATATTAAAACCTTGTTTTCTCAAATTCCTTTTACTCCTATCAAAGGTTTTATTTCGACTTTATGAACTCGTAAAATGCTGTTTTGAAATGCCGTTTTAGGACTCATTGATATTATCTTATTATGGTCAGTTGTAAAAGCATTTTTAAACCATTTTGTCTCCAGTAAATGTTTTAAACGGCAAATTGGTTTTATATTAGTCATTACGAAGATAAATTGGCTTTTTTGCAAAACTGTGGTTTTTTTCCAATCGCCATATCGAAATAGAGAAAATAATTGAAATGTAGAAAAATAAATCCACCTTATTTTAAATGTTATGCAATTGAACTGTAAATCGGAGATCATATTCGGCATTCTTTTATTTAACCTAATTGAATTCTACCAATTTTCACGAGCTTCATGATTAATTAAACAAATATATTTGTTTTGATATTGTTTTTGTGGTCGTAAACTCGCATAATTTCCGAGGGGCAGCATAATTAATCATCAATTAAAAGAAAGAATTGAGCAATAAAAAATGAAAAAAGTGCCACTAAATTATTAAGGCCTGTGCCAACAAATAATGTGTGATCAGCGTTAAAAATTTAGGAATGAGCAATAATAGATGAGAATTGATCTTTGGATAATCTAATTGTGACCGGTAAATCTGTCAAATAAAGCAACAGCTATTAGTATATGTGCAAATAAATATGGCTTGATTTCCGCCAAATGATGTTATTTGAGCACTAAACTACTCGCAAATGTCTTGGATTTTTATTTAATTTTCCCATAAAAATATTAAAATGAGCAATATATAACTGAATAATCACAATAAAAAAACTCAAATGTCCTAGGTAGTAGATACAGTTACCCATCTTTAAATTCAAAAATAATTTGATATCGTGAAAACTTTCCCATGAAATATTCAAAAACACCATTTGAAAACTGAATGGGTTCCAGAGAGCAGAAAATAAATGCAGGCAAAAAATTGGGAATGAGCCATAAGAAGTTGTGATGTGTTTTAGGACAAATTAAAAAATTTCATATGGAAGAGGTAAAATGAGCAATGAATATTCAGTAATGCGCAATAGACAATGATATTTTTGCAAATGGACTAATGAACGTATACATTCCAAATAAGAGTTGTTGAGCTTCTACAATTGATATTTTTATCAAATGATATGTTGAGTTTACCAATAACCATAAGACTGTCGCTTGAATGGAAAACATATTGTTGGTAAAGAAGATCATTTAATATGGTCACTACTTATAAATACGGTTAAAAAATGTATCCATGCCAAGGAAAAGTACAAAAATTAACCTGTGATAATTTTGAAATAGTCATCAAACCATTATCAATGTTCAGGCGCACAAATCAAAACAGCAATCGGAAATAAAAAATATGTGCAATTTTATAATATAAAGCAGCACTTAGAAAAAGACTACTCATTTGAATGGCTTACATTTTTCAAAGCAGAGTGGTAGCAACGCCAGTAAATTCTTATTGTTGACATAATTCGTCATTCAAACGTCCTTGTAATTGATCTACTCATCCACCACACACAATGGCTACCAAAAAGAGTGTAGGGGATTCTGTTAAGAGGTTCAACCAAAATAACAAGATCGTTTGCTTTTTCAAAGTCAGATTGCTTCAGTTAATCACACATTTAAGAATATTCGAAAAACATCTTATTCACATTTATCATCCAATTTCTGAGAATCAGCATTGAATCTTATTCTAATGACTTTGTATACCCCGGATCAAGCTTACGCAAAGATTACGTTTATCGTTGTAGCGGCTTTTTCTTCCTAACATTTTTGTTCCTTTACCTTAACAGAACGCCAGTTATGATCATTTTTATAAGTTCATAGAGACTCCTTACAACGTTTGTAATGCACCGCAACTATGAAATCGTTAAATGTTGGAAAAATAACCTACTAACTAAATAAAATTGACTTATCCTCATTTACAGACTGTCCGACTTGTCATACACTATGGTATACAATAAGTTTGATTTTTTATTTATTTTTCATTTGTATCTGGACGATTTGTTCTTATCATTTGCTAGGTATTTGTTATTTTTCCCAAAGTTCATTGCACATTTTGAATTTAGAAATGCTCCTTTGCTCTGATTGATTAGAAAATTGCTTGATGTTTCATCGCAAATTTGGTGAGAATTTACTGGCGTTGTTACCAATCTGCTTTGAAAAATGTAAGCCATTCAAATGAGTAGTCTTTTTCTAAGTGCTGCTTTATATTATAAAATTGCACATATATTTTATTTCCGATTGCTGTTTTCAAAATTATCACAGGTTAATTTTAGTACTTTTCCTTGGCATGGATACATTTTTTAACCGTATTTATAAGTAGTGACCATATTAAATGATCTTCTTTACCAACAATATTTTTTCCATTCAAGCGACAGTCTTATGGTTATTGGTAAACTCAACATATCATTTGATAAAAATATCAATTGTAGAAGCTCAACAACTCTTAATTGGAATGTATACGTTCATTAGTCCATTTGCAAAAATATCATTGTCTATTGCGCATTATTGAATATTCATTGCTCATTTTACCTCTTCCATATGAAATTTTTTAATTTGTCCTAAAACTTCTTATGGCTCATTCCCAATTTTTCACAACTTCTTATGGCTCATTCCCAATTTTTTGCCTGCATTTATTTTCTGCTCTCTGGAACCCATTCAGTTTTCAAATGGTGTTTTTGAATATTTCATGGGAAAGTTTTCACGATATCAAATTATTTTTGAATTTAAAGATGGGTAACTGTATCTACTACCTAGGACATTTGAGTTTTTTTTATTGTGATTATTCAGTTATTTATTGCTCATTTTACTATTTTTATGGGAAAATTAAATAAAAATCCAAGACATTTGCGAGTAGTTTAGTGCTCAAATAACATCATTTGACGGAAATCAAGCCATATTTAATTGCACATTTACTAATACCTGTTGCTTTATTTGACAGATTTACCGGTCACAATTAGATTATCCAAAGATCATTTCTCATGTATTATTGCTCATTCCTAAATTTTTAATGCTGATCACACATTATTTGTTGGCACAGGCCTTAATAATTTAGTGGCACTTCTATCATTTTTTGGTGCTTTTTCTGAATTACTAAGTGCAGGTTAATATTTTAGTCATTTCCGAGGCGCATTCATTTTCGGCTCTTATCGTGTCAATATTCATCATAAAATTAAATGCGCATATGATTTGGAGCATGATACGCTGTAAAAAAAACCTCAATTTTGCTATCAAAAAAAATTTCCCGCCACATAAAAACTTTTTTCTTGAATGTTATTTACTGCTAAATGAATCAGAAGAGCTGATAATAGAACAAAGCAGCACAACAAAAACCAACCACGATATCACAGTAAAGTTTGACAACTGTGATCATTTGGCCGTATGCTGGTTTTCAAGGCAGCCAATAGGTTTTATGAAGGTTCTCAAGTGGTCATAACATCTTTCACTAGAACACTTTCAAAATCTGTATGGTCTTAGAAAGGTTTTATTAATTTGTTTTCACACCCGTCTATAGAGTGGAGTTGTACAAATTTCGACTTTAAAGAAGCATAGAGAAGGTGTTGATAGACAAAACAGTTTTGAATGTAGTTTTATCAACAAAACCGGAAGGAGTACTATACGGCTGGAATAAAACTAAAATTGTTACTTGGGTACCATCACTACCTCACTACCATTCAATCATCCTCCGGGTGATTAAAATTATACAAGACAGTGATTCTATGTTGTGGAGCCTTTTTATAGCTCCCTTCTCATGACTTCGCATATTTTCCATGACGGTGGGTGACGAAGATAACGACGATGACGATGATGTGGAGGCACGTTGATCGAAGATGGATGACAGGTGACAGACAAAGACTTACACTAAAACAATCATGGTTGATGTCCTATACTCTAATTTAACCGTTTACTAAAATTTGCTGCATGTTTAGCCTTCGAATTGAAAACTCCCTAAAACTTGTTTCCGTGTGAATTGCAAAATAAATAAAAAAAAAACTCTGAGATACATATGGACGGTACGTAAATAATCTGATAAATAAATAAATAAATTTAATAAACTACGGTCGGAGTGAACACAAACAAAACTAAAATAATTATATACAATAAGGTCATCAACCATAAGACTACTAAACGCAAAATAAACATCACTCAACACTAAGGAAGTGGAGACCGATCTTTATTTCACATTTACACATATAATTATTTACGACTGCACAAAACATCATTAACAATTTATCGAGCCTAAACTACTAACTGGCCTTTCCACCCAATGTATTATTGTGACCAAAAAGTGGTTGGTCACAGTACCAAAGGAGATCAATCCACCAAACTGCCCAGAGATTCACCCTATCGCATCTTTTTGGACTTTGACGAAGGCGAAGCTGAGAAAACACATGAAACCAGCGGATAGTGTTGAAAAATTGGCCAAAAGTGGTGTAAATGGTAGGAAAAAGCACTGTGTAGAAACTTATACATAGTGTTAAGGGAAAAGTTAGAGAACTCGCCTACCCTACGAAAAATCAAGCAAATTGAAATGAAGATGGAAAGAAAACATTGTTATTTACTATGTCTGAGAGTAAAATAATCAAAAATCTCAGTATGGTCTTTTTTATTTGAAGAAAAAAGTGTGTTTATATTTTTCGGAACAGTCTCTATGTCTTCACCAAATTCCACCCAAGTGATACAACTACTAGACGTCAGCTTTTTTAGCCCGCTCAAAACCTTTCGGAATCAAGTTTTGGTGGAATGGAGGATTGAGAATAATGGTGAAATGTTTCTCAGAAAAGATATTGCACCGCTTTTAAAACAAACCACAAGTAGATCGAATGACCAACCTACAATCGATCTTGATCAACGGTTGCAGGCGTTCTGGCTTTGATTCCGATCCCGATGCAGTCAAATATTCAGCTCTTATCGGCAAACACACTGAAGCAATGTAAGCACAAGCTGGGGTTCCAACAACGGAAACGATAAAACCGGAAAATGATATAAATAATGATTACTTTCAACTGACTAATCAGTGGCATGGATCTGTTATAGAAACAAATCTTCACAAAGTGAGGACAAAATCTCAAATCTGAATAACTAAGGGTGATTGGAATGAGGAACACAAATGAACGGATCGCTAAATATTTAGCGATTGGAATTAGGGACAAATTGAGCAAATTATTTTCAACTGTTTTGGAAAATTTAGAACTTTGATTTTATTTTAAATTAATAGAGGAATAAATTTAAAGCATATTGCATTATAAAGGCCATCAACTGTTTACACATTGTTGTTTTGAGAGCTTTAAAGCTTTATATAAGGCCTTAGGTGAACGGAATAACGGCACATCACGGTAGTTCGTTTTCATAATAAACTTTTAGACCCCATCTCAGTCAACTTGGGCTGTTACCCAAGGTTCACATTTAGGCCCAATTCTGTTTATTTTGTACGTTAACGACATTTTATACATACTTAAAAAATCCAAGTACTAATATATGCAGACGACACGAAGCTCTTCATGGAAATAAATAATTCAAGCGACGCAGAAGAATTACAGAACGAAATTAACTCATTCAACACATGGTGTAGCAAAAGCTTACTTAAACTTAACTTATACATAAAATGTAACTCAATAGCATTAAGCAGAAAAAATGAAACAACTGACTCGTACTGAAATATTTTTAGGAAACCAAATAGTAGAAAAAAGAAAAGTAGTAAGGGACTTAGGGACTGAAGAGGTTCAGCCACAGTTTTCAAGACCCATACAATATTAAATTATTATACACTAGCTGAACCCGGTCTAAGCGTTTCTACGCTTGCAACTAAATTAATGAAAATTTTATAGAACGTGAGCGTTGATAGTTGGTTTCCGGAATACGTTTTGTTAAAATATTTTCGTTTGCTAATGTGTGAATTCGATCATAAAGTTTTATATATATATATTTTGTTTTTGTATTTATTTTTGTTTGTGTTTTAATTAAACACTTCGATCGGTAGTTTCTACCATGGTTTTTCTGTCTGTGTAGAAGCATTTCATTGACAAATTTTTTATCATCGATCTATGTCGTGCCCTGTCAGTTTGAACGTAATTTTCTCTTACATAACCTTAGATTAACTTATTGTGCATAATGTAACACTGAGAGTAGCTCAAGCATCCCTCTTCTTGACTAAAAAGGGGTTCAAACTTCTATCAGAACATGCTTCTTACCCGAGAAATACAGATTTTGTGTTTTAGTTGCCTAGATAATTCTCATGTTTGGTTGAAATTAGAGTTTCATTTCTATGAGAGCCCCTCCCCTTCCAAAAGAAGAAAAGGGTCGCGTACCACCATATATACAATTCTTGTCTTCAAAATGCTTCACATGTTAAATTTGGTTCCATTCGCTTGATTAGTTCTCGAGTTATGCACAAATTTGTGTTTCATTTGTATGGGAGCCCCCCCCCCCTCCCTTCCAGGAGGGGGAGGGGTCTCAAACCATCATAAGAACCTTCCCAGGATCTTGTGTTGAACGTGCCGCAAGGGCTCAGTAGGGATTCTCTGTCAAGACCCGAAGCTAAGAGTCAGTTCCATTGTGGTTAAATCACATTAATAAGTTTCTCTACTGTAGTTATCTAAACGTTTTTCCAGCATTTCAGCATGGAGAAGCTGGTTGGCGTAGCCTGAGCAAGGAAGTGAGTGGCTGTGACTGAAGATCGTGTTCAAGCAATAGTATATTTTCCATTCTCATTTAATTAATAATTTTAGCACGCTTTAGGACATCTTCGCATTTTAAATTTTCTTCTGCATTTCAGAGTATTGAACAATTTTATGCTTGTAATGCTCAATTTGTTTTTCAGTATAACATTTTCATTAAAATTCCAGTTCTGAATTTCAACTAATATTCCATAAAAGACTGGCATGTGATTATCAGCAGTATAGGATTGCATATATTTAATATGTGTTTAGTGGTAAAGGTTGTACGGAATCAAATTGCACCACTTTTAAATGGCTGTAACTTTTTACCCGTTGTGTATTTTCTATTAAAATTTGGGGCGAAATTAGTTCAATGTGTATTTGTTTACGCTGTGTAAGTTTCACTAGCAGATGTGCAATCGTTGCGAAGATGAAGTCGGAAGAACAGCAGCGGCGCAAAGAAATTTTTCGCACGTACCTCGAAAATCCGGATCTTTCTCATCGTGACATCAGCAGGAAGCTGGGAATGGTACATTCTACAGTGTTTCGTGTTTTAAGTCGGTACCACGAACGTTTGACCATCGATCGGAATGAAAAAAGTGGTAAAATGGATCTCCGTATAGTGTTAAGGATCACAAGCGGGTAGTTCAAGCTTTCAAGAGGAATCCTAACAATTCAGTTCGAGATGTGGCGAAGAAACTGAATCTAACTAAAGCTTTCCTACAAGATGCGAAAAATACGTAAAACACGTGCACGGAAGCTCTACACCCAGATTCCGGGGCTCTAGTTTTTCACTGCTCATCATAAATTTGATGTCCCTGAGGACGTTAGAAAGTAGAAGATGTCTAAGTTTGCCAAACAATATATGATTTGGCAAGCAATTTGCGCGTGTGGAAAGCGGAGCACCCCATTTGTGACAACTGGAACGGTCAATGGGCAGGTGTATTTAAAGGAATGCCTCCAAAAGCGTCTACTTCCTCTCCTGAGGTCACACGATGGTCCTACGATTTTCTGGCCGGATTTAGCCTCGTGCCATTACTCGAAAGAGGTTTTTTAGTGGTACAAGGCTAAGGAGGTCAATTTCGTGCCGAAGCATCTCAACCCCCCGAACGCACCGGAACTGCGGCCAATTGAAAAAAACTGGGCCATCATGAAGCAGGCACTTCGGAAGCATCCTAAGGAAGTGAAATCGGAGGAAGATATGAAGAAAAAATGGATTGCCACGCAAAAAAAAGTTGGTCCAAATGTTGTACAGGACCTTATGAGTAGTGTAAAGAAGGAGGTTCGTGCATTTGGATATGGAATTGAAATTGAATGAAACAAACATGGGAAAATATTCATAACATGTTATGAATTTTACTCCCTGAAAGTTTGAAGATGATTGGTTGAAGGGGCGAATTTTGCCGAATATTAGTGTGTGTCGCAATTTGATTCCGTTCTCCCTTTATTATGATGAGATATTGCATTTTAGACATCATTGAACCAGGCTCTTCGATCACTAAAACTGCTTTCTTCGTCCAATTAAATAGTCTGTTGATTGTCAAGAAATAAAACAAATTAAATATCTTTTCGTTGAAATTTTATCTTTGTTGAAAGGAATGATCTACCCTGCTTTTCAGCTTTTCCAGGACTATTAAGGCTTGCTTCATTTAGAATTGGAACAAACTTTTGCTCATATTGTGGCGCTCCTGGTGAACGGATTTGAGAGTTCTTGGCGCCCACGTGTCGGGAATTTTGTCAGCTTTACGTATGTATTTTTGACATTCCGCAAATCGACTGTACTTTGTAAACAATCAACATGGAAGCCGAATGAAGGGAAAAAATTGTGCACAGTTATTTGGAAAATCCATTGTGGTCTGCATCTAGGCTAGCTAAACAGCTGAAATTGCCCAGAAATACCGTATGGCGCGTTATCAAACGGTATAAGGAAACATTGACGACGATTCAGAAGCCTCAAGCCAATCGTCGGAGTGGAACTGTCGACCGGAAACTGCGTGGTAAGATTTTGAAGACGATTAAGAGGAATCCCAATCTGTCGGACCGTGATTTGGCCAGAAAATTCGGTGGTGCCCATAGTACCGTGAGGAGAACTCGACTCCGGGAAGGAATCAAGTCGTATCGAGCTAGCAAACAGCCAAATCGGACCATAAAACAGAATAGTGTGGCCAAAATCCGTGCTCGGAAGCTATACGACCAGGTGCTGACCAAGTTCGACGGGTGTCTTCTGATGGACGATGAAACCTATGTCAAGGCTGCCTTCGGGCAAATCCCAGGTCAAAAATTTTACTTGGCAACGGCTCGGGGGGATGTTCCAGCCAAATTTAAATTTGTTTTTGCCGACAAATTTGCACGAAAATTCATGATTTGGCAGGGCATTTGCAGCTGTGGCAAAAAAACGAAAGTTACAAATAAGACAATGACGTCGGAACTATACCAAAAAGAGTGTCTCCAAAAACGAATTTTGCCGTTCATTCGATCCCATGACCATCCCGTAATGTTTTGGCCAGATTTGGCAAGCTGTCATTACAGCAAAGTCGTTCAAGAATGGTATGCAGAAAAAGGGGTCCAGGTTGTTCCGAAAAACCTTAACCCACCCAACTGCCCCCAGTTCCGCCCTATTGAGAAATACTGGGCAATCATGAAGAGGAGACTCAAGGCAAAGGGAAAGGTTGTCAAAGACATCAATCAGATGAAGACCTGGTGGAATAAGATAGCTAAAACGATGGACGAAGAAGGTGTGCGCCGCCTAATGAGCCGTGTTACAGGAAAAATTCGAGAATTCCTTCGAAACCGTGACGAATAATTTTATCCGTATTTTTTCTTAAAAGTATGAAGAAAACGCTACATTTGTATAAAAAAAGATCTTGAATTCAATAATAAATAACTGAAATACAGGCAATTGTTTTTGTTTCAATTCTATCTGAAGCAAGTTTAAGATATTAATACATATCCAATTTTTATTTTTCAGTAACCATCCAGTGTCTGTCAGTTATATTTTGTAAATACATATATTATATTATATTGCGTACATTACATACATACAATCATAAACAAAGGGTAAGGGGGGAATATAGGGTGCCAGACGAAGTGTAGGCTGGATGAGGGATTCGTGGTTATCTGGCCCAAGTCATGGATAACAATTATGCCTTCGTTGATGGAAATCGTCAGATCAAGATCAGCAAAGGTCTAATTATCTTCCGACAGTCTACAGTGAGTTTGCTAACCCTATTTTTAACAAACCTCCAGACGGAAATCCTAAAAGGTGTACCGTTTAAAATCCGCACACACTTAAATTGCGCTAACTTTCGATCCGTTGGGTAAAATTAATTTAAATTTTGCGTAGACATATTTTAATGTGTACTGTTTAAACTCTGTGAGTTGATTTCATCAGATGCGCAAAAGTTGTCAAAATGGCGACGAAAGAACAGTACGTGCGCGAAAAAGTTTTGCACGAGTACTTTGAGAATAAGGATCTGTCGCATCGTGCCACCGGAAAAAAGTTGGGAATTGTGAATTCCACGGTGTCAAGTGTCATAAAACGATACTATAAACGCCTGACTGTTAATCGAAAGCAAAGATCCGAAAAAAAGCCGCCTGGTCAATGAGAACGATTACAAACGCTTGGTTAGGGCCTTTAATTGGAAACCGAACGCCTCTTTTCGAGATATGGCTAAACAGTTGCATTTGAGCAAGACCTTTGTGCAGAATACCAAAATTCGAGCTAGAATACGTACGTTAAAGGTTCAGAAGTCTCCAAACCGTGCACTATGGTACATGTCTTTATATGATGTCTTTGGAAGATTTTATCTTAAAAATAAGATGTATCTTTTGGTTTGAGGGGTGACTTGGGTGGTCCTATTATGTTCATAATAAAAATTCTAACTTTTTATTCTTATGATTTAGAGGACTTTTTCCTCCTACGAAATTGTAGGTAATTCAATTTAATTACACTTTGCTGAAAAAAATCAACTTCTATCTCATCTACGTATCGTTTTATAACAGTTTTTCTAACTTTCCTTAGGGTGAGACTTAAAAAAACAGTTTTTTTGCTGTAAATTTTTTATTTCAATTTGAATTTGAAAAATCTGTTTGGATGACTTTTATAGCACAAAAGGACGCACATTTTGAAGATACAAGATGGTTGCTATTTATTGTATAAAAACAAGTTGTAGAAGTTGAAGTGTACAAAAAATACGTTTTTACATGATATCTTACTCACTTATTTGCAAATATTTGCAAACACAATATACGTAAACTGAAAGTAAAAACTTCCATCTACAAGGCCTATCCAAAATAAGATATTTTGGACAGACTAAAAAAACTGTTATAAAACGATACGTAGATGACATAGAAGTTAAGTTTTTTGGGCAAAGTTTCATTAAATTAAACTATCCACAATTTTGTAGGAGCAAAAGTTCCTCGGAATCATTAGAATAAAAAGTTGGAATTTTTATTATGAACATAAAAGAACCACCCAAAACAAAAGATAGATCTTATTTTTAAGATAAAATATTCCTAAGGTAATGCTTTTTGAGTTACTGATTTGGCTATTCGTACCATAGTGCCGAGACGAGAAACAGAATACGGTAGCAAAAAGCCGTGCCTGGAAGTTGTACGACCAGAAGTTAATGAAACCGCACTGCTGCGTAATGGATGACGAGACATATGTGAAGATGGACTTCAACCAGCTTCCAGGAAACCTGCATGTGACTGCCAAGGATAAGTGTGATGTTCCCGAGAACCTCCGGACACAGAAGATGCCAAAATTTTCCAGGAAGTTCTTAATTTTGCAAGCAATTTGTACTTGCGGAAAGCGAAGTACACCTTTCTTTACCTCAAGCACCATGAATGGACAGGTGTATTTGGAAGAGTGTCCAAAAGGAGCTTCCTCCCTCTCCTGAAGGCTCACGTCGGTGCAACGATCTTCCGGCAGGTCTTCAGAAGCGGGAAAAAAGCATTCATCGATAAAAATAAATTTCACATGAAAAATCACAATCACAGATCAACAGAAGAAAGGTGACAGCTCACGAAAGTTCAATCGCTTGCTGCGATCTCCGATTCAGCTATTTTTCAGTAGATAACAAAAATCAGCCCCACGGGAGGCAGAAAACCGCTTAAACAAGCTGTATTTTTCCAGATCAACATCATGTTTCGTCTCCAGTGACATCTCAACTTTTTCATTCCAATGTCAACATAGAGTGCTGAAGTGCCACTGTAGCTAAAGGCACCAGCTTAGCCGTAGCATCTACCTACATTCGAGACGGTGTAATAAACAGATATTGAATAATGCTCGAACTGCTAACGCGGCAAAACGCACAAAGCCTATTTACATCCCTTCAATCGTTTACTCGGAGCATCACAATCATCTGCGGCCAGTAAAGTTCATCTATTGAATAATGTGCTTGAATAGGCGTTCATTGCTGGCGCTGAATTGAGGTTATGTGTGATGCGATATACTGGTCCTCCTGCAAGTAGGCGATTTACGCTAAGTCTAGCGTCTTACACGCAGATTATCAGCTATTTTTTTTCGTTGACCTTCCCCTGGCACATGACCGAGAAGACTGCCTGCACCGACAGGTTTGCACCGCTCAACTCTCCCGTGGTTATGGTCCAAGTGTTCATACTAAATTATGTTTGAAGTAGCCTCGACCTATTTGATTGGGTTTAAAGTAATAAAATCAAACAAATGCATGTGAAAAAGGGGAAAAACCTCGGTAAGATAAAAATCAACAATCGTTCACCAAGCCAATGAGGCATCAGCATAATATGTCATTCATCATTATTCTGAAACTGTATTTGGTTTGCCCCCATGAAGGTCAGTAAATATTTTAAGACTTAGGATTTCGACTGCCTACCACCCAGATGACCTCAGTCTAAGCTCCCTCCCATCACCGTCGTGGAGGTATTGAGTCATTTGAGATAAATATTAGTATACATCCTAATCCATCGCTCTTCAAATGTATCGCTACGTGAACAACCGTTAGATAGCTGAAAACGCAACTCAACAATTCAATGGCAAAGATTTACTTTGCATGTCCCAAGCTCCATTGGCCAATTTGGAAATCCATCTTTCCCATGCAGTGCCTCTCATCGTTCGTTCCACCCTTAGCTCCTTGGTACTTTGTCGTGCTCCAGCAGTAGCAGCAACAGTGAGTTGACGATTGTAGTATTATTCAATTATCAACTGATGTTGATTGAGTGCACACTACAGCCCTACCACGGCAATGATCGTCAAATTGAACGTTTATTCTTTTGTCGGGTGTCGCCACTGGTCAAACGACTTCCAAAAAAAAACCCGCCTGAATTTTGCTGCGGTAGGTCAGTGCATTTGAGGTAAATTAACATAGGGTAATATTTGGCACATCACACTAATCAATCGTTTGGCTTCGCTTTGCCTTTTCTAGAGCATTTCTAAAGGGTGTTCACGATTAAAATTCAGCTTTTCGTTCCAAAACAAGTAAAATATGTTAAGAAATCTTTATTTTATTTTTTTGACCTCCAAATTTGAGTGTCAGTACTCTTGCCTTGAGGCTTTGTACAACATCGGAATCGACTTTTTAATGGAATATTTACTAGCGTGGCACAAATGATTATCTTTGGTTGGATCCATTTGAAATTGGTATGGAAATTAGTATGGAAATTCGTACGTATTATTATGTGAAAAGAAGACGAATATAGTACAGTATAGTACAGGACAATTTTTCCGAAAAAAAAGTTTTAAAAAAATGTTATCTATCAAACTAGGCTTCCAGTGGTCAGTGGAGAACCTGGATGGATTGTGCGACCGACCTCCAGTCCTCACAAGATCCTCTCTCACGCCTCCACGAGTCATATGATCACAAAAGACTACCAGTTGAAACATGGAGAAGCTGGTTGGCGTAGCCTGAGTAATGTTGTCAATTTGACAATAGCGTGGTGAGGGGTGCGACTGATGATGCTGAAATTTGGAAATGACATGGTACATTTTCTATTCTCATTTTGAGCATCATCTTTGCATTCCTAAACCACTCATCTTAAAAGCATGGAGCAGCATGACAAGTGTTAAAGGTTCAATTTGATCTTTGGCATTTCTGCATAAAATTTACATTAAAATTCAACTTCTGAACTTCAAAGAGTATTTGCATAGAAGACTGGCACGCGCCTCTAAGCAATATAGGATAATATTTGAATATTTTTGTTCAGTGGCAAAATGATTAAGGTCTGTCCACGTTAAATTTCGGATACCAAAATAAATAGCAGCAAAAAAAAAAAAAAAAAATACACATAATTTTACAAAACAGATTGTCTATTTCACAATAATAGAGTTACATCTACATTAGAAACAGTTGATTAAGATGTTAGTCATTCTTTTTGTAAAATTTTCGAACTTTATGTGGTATACCCACCATCAGGTTCCATACGGTATCCTCAGATACGCCCGCCGTGACGATTCTCCATCTTCTCTTGAAATCATCGGTACTATTTGCTTTTTTTTCCTAGTTTCGAAGAGATTCTGCTTAACTAGAGCCCAGTACTTCTCTATTGGGTGATGTTCTGGACAGTTTGGCGGATTGGCTATTTTTGGCAGGTATTTGACCTCGGATTTCGCATAGTGACAAGATCAAGCCGAAACAGAGCTGGAGAGTCGTGGCTTCTGATAAACGGTAGCAACCCTTTTTTTCATACATTCTTTCTCGTACACATACTTATTGATAGTGCCGGTAGAGATGAAACTTTTAGATTTTCGACCACAAACACATATGGCCTGCCAAATCAAATACTTCTTCGGAAATTTGTACTTTGTCCGGAAATGCTTGGTAACGGCGTTTCTTTGCATATAAAAAGCCAGACCAGAAGCTGTTTAAATTCTTCAAATACGTATGTTTTGTCGTCCATTAAGATACAAGAAAATGTTTGCGAAAAAATGGTGTAAAACTCCTTAGCACGACTTTTTGCAGTGAAATGTTGCTTGTCATCACGATTGGGCACCTTTTTCACTTTGTCCGCCTTCAGTCCTTGCCTCTGCTTCACTTTTTGTACGTATGATTTTGACTTCCCATCTTTGCGAGCCCCATTTCGCACAGCAAGATTGGGATTTTTCTCAATAATGACTACCACCTTCTTGTCCATTTGTCGGGAGCATACTTTTCGATTTGTTCCACTTAAAACCTTCCAATTCACAGTCAAGCGCTGGTCAAAAATGATTTGCAATCACAAAACACGGTACTTTTCGGTAGTTTTAGTTTCTTGGCAAGATCGCGTACCTATAAATTCGGATTTTGCTGCCGTTCGTGCAAAATGCGTTTGCACACTTCCACTTGATTCGACGCCATTTTACTGAAAGTTAGAAGAATGTAAACATGTTGTACCACGAGACATAAAGTGGAGAGTATTAGGTGTCATATTAGTGAAACGTTTCAGCGATCCGTGAAATAATTCAAAACCTACACTGAAAGAAAAGTGTCGGAAATTTAACGTGGACAGGCTTTAGATATTTCATTTATTTCAAAAATGTATACAATAGAATTAAACTTGAACTGTAAAAAAAAAGCTTTGGAAAACAATCATATCATATAATCTTTTCCTTTCCGGAAAAATATCAGATATATTTTGTTGAATTTTTTTCCAGACAACTAGAATAATCTACTACAGCTATCCCGGACTAAAATAATAACACCAACATTATTTTGATTTTTAGTACCAATCTTGTGGATGTCAAATATATTTTGTGCATACAAAATGCTTGCATACTTATGAATAAATACATACTCTAATTGTTAATTTTGTATTCTCCGAGCGTGGAGTAACGATTATGATGTAGAGAAGAAGATGTTTCGCTCATAGCCATGAGGCACCAAGAGTAGACAGTCATGTTTGCTAAAGACTGTATTCGATGAAATTTGAACACACGCAATTGTTCGTAACTTTTTAGCGTGTGGGTAAAAATTATTGAAATTTTAACTGAATGTATTTCATTGTGTTGTGTCAATTGTGTAATGAGTTTCGTGAAAATCGGTCGAATGATTTCAGTGATGGCTTCGAATGAAGAAATAGTGCGCCAACAAATTTTGGGCACTCACTTCGAAAACCCAAACGCTTCTCATCGATGGATCGGAAAACAGCTCGGAATCGCACATTCAACCGTATCTCATGTGATCAAAACGTTCAAGGACCGTAAGACAACCAAGCGGAAAAATGGTAGTGGCAAAAAACGTGGCACATCAAATCCGGAGAAGGCCAGGATGGTATTGAACCAATTTAAGCGTTATCCCAACATTTCGATCAGGGATGTTGCGAAAAAGGCGAAAGTTTCAGTTTGTTTTGTGCAGAAAACAATGAAACGTTCTGGATTACATGTGTACGAGGTCCAGAAGGCATCGAACCGGAGCGATAAACAGAACTCGGTGGCCAAAACTCGTGCAAGAAAACTGTACAGGGAGTGGCTCACAAAACCGTTCTGCATTGTGATGGACGATGAGACCTACATTAAAGCCGACACCAAACAAATGCCAGGACAGGAACACTACGTCGCCACTTCTAAGCTGGCCGTTCCGGAGAGTGTACGGAAGAAGAAACTATCGAAATTCGCCAAAAAATTCCTTGTCTGGCAAGCGATCTACGGATGTGGCAAAATGAATCAGCCCTTCATCACCTCTGGGACCGTCAACGGACAAATCTACAAGGACGAATGCCTCCAAAAACGACTTCTGCCCTTCTTGAGATCTCACGATGGCCCGACACTGTTTTGGCCGGATTTGGCATCTTGCCACTATGCCCGGCCCGTCTTAGACTGGTACAAAGATAATAATGTAGTTTTTGTACCAAAAGACGTCAACCCTCCAAACACTCCGGAACTTCGCCCAATTGAAAAATTTTGGGCAATCATGAAGGCAAAGCTCGTTCAAACTCCAAAACTGATAGAAAATGAACTTGAACTAAAGAAAGTGTGGTTAAAAGTAAGTAAGCAAGTCGGTCCTATCATTGCCCAAAATTTGATGAAAGGGGTCAAGGCAAAGGTGCGGGCATTTGGGTTGGGAGAAGAGGTTCAATAAACCAAAGATGTCAAAACTGAACCATTTAGTAGTACTTTATTTCCAGAAAGTTTGAAAAGAATCGGGCTCAAGGAAAATTTGTGGTAACCTATTTTGTGTGTCCAAATTTCATCGAATACAGTCTTTAGAATGAAAGATATGAAGAGAAAGTGCTGAAAGTTCCGTCAGTGTACGGTAGGTTGGAAATAGAATAGAAGTATTGAAAATTGAGCGAAAGGGCATGGGTAAAGTAGTACTCGAACCAAGGACGTTATCATTGCCAAACATCCCACTGCGGGGTAGGTTGAGGCACAGATACAAAAAGGAGAGAGTTTCCTCTCCTATGTACGCATCAAAACAGAGTGTGTACAAACTACCGCTAGAAACTATCACAAGCGATCAGTGGTACATGAGCGAGATCCAACGAGTTATTTTTGCCAGTTGAGGTGGCAGATGTATCTGTGCCTCAACCTACCCCGCAGTGAGATGTTTGGCAAGGATAACGTCCTTGGTTCGAGTACTACTTTACCCATGCCCTTTCGCACAATTTTCAATACTTCTATTCCATTTCCAACCTACCGTACACTGACGGAACTTTCAACACTTTCTCTTCATATCTTTCATTCTAGCAAACATGACTGTCTACTCTTGGTGCCTCATGGCGATGAGCGAAACATCTCCTTCTACATTACAATAAATACATGTTATTGGGAAGGGACCGTTAGGGCACCCAATTGACGAGAATTGAAATAGCAACTTCCCGTTGCTTACCGTTTGTAGATAAAGGTTGGGCTCTTTTTCCCACTCATTGGGGCAACAGCTCGCATTTTTGATCAATTGTTCAATCTTGTTGTTGCAAGGAGACTATTTATGATCCCGTAGATACGTATGGATACGGTTACGATGTTATCTATCGACCCATCCAGCCCGTTTTTGGCCCTTCATACAATGACATTATGAGAACAATTAACGGTTATTTGAGCTTCATCGAATCTAACAGAGACGAGAGCCCGTTGCTGTAGGGTTTCGTTTCTATGCTAAAATGAGTGATAGTTCATATCAAACATCATACAACATATCTGAACATTCAAACGGCAGCTCCTAGCTTACACCCTTAAACTGAAGAAATGATCCATAAAAAATTGAGCTCCGATCCATAAAAAACGTATATATGATTCATAAGGCTCTGATAAAAATCTATAAAAAAAATAACATGATCCATAAAATACAGCAATGTGATCCATACTTTATATAAATTTAAGCAATAAAATGTCAAAAATGTAACATTCTACATATAGGGAATGATCGATAAAATTGTACGGATTACCTATAAACATATTGCAAATCTATATAGGGTAACTGCCCCCATATTAATCTCATTGTTCCTATATTCATCCTACGATGAATCAAACAATTGGGCAGTTGAAGGATTGGTGTCGTTTTCTAATAATGTTTGCTTACGTTAAATAACCACAACAAACATTACTAACTAATCCTGTCACGTGTACATCGTTTTATTTCAATTAGGATGAATTGCAAAGTGATGAGATTAATATAGGTACATTTTCCCTATATACCATCTAAAAGCACATTTTCCCTATATAAAAGTGAATTTCTGTCTGTCTGTCTGTTTGAACCTTATAGAATCGAAAACTACCGGTTGATCGGCGTGAAATTTTGTATGCAGGAGTTTTTGGGGCCGGAAAAGGTTCTTATAATAGTTCGAGACCCCTCCCATCTCTGGAAGGGGGGGGGGGGGGTAGGTTCCCATACAAATGAAGCACACATTTCTGCATTACTCGAGAACTAATTAAGCAGAGGAAACAAAATTTAGCATGTGGGGGTTTTTGGAGGCAAGAAATGTTTCTATGGTAGTTTGAGACCCCTCCTCTCTCTAGAAGGGGAGGCACCCATACAAATGAAACAGCAGTTTCTGCATAACTCAACAACCAAACAAGCAAATGGAACCAAATTTTGCATGAGGGGTTTTCTGGAGGTGAAAAATGTTTCTATGGTGGTTTGAGACCCCTCCCCTCTCCTAGAAGGGGGCTGTCATACAAATGAAACTGACATTTCTGCATGACGTTAGATCTAAAATAGCAAATGGAAAACAAATTTGGCCTGTGGGGATTTTGTAGGAAAGAAATGTTTCTACGGTGGTTCGAGACCCCTCCCCTTTCTGATAGGGAGGAGGGGGGGGGGGGGGAAAAAAAAAAAAAAAAAAGGAAAAAGGGGGGGGGGGAGTTGGGGGGGGGGGGGGGGGGGGAAAAAAATTTTGGAAGGAAATGGGGGGGGTAAAGAAAGTTTGGGGGGGGGCCTGGGGGGGGGGAAAAAAAAAAAAGTGGGGGGGGGGGGGGGGGGGTGTGGGGGGGGGAGAGGGGGGGGGGGGGGGGGGTTTGTGGGGGGGGGGGGGGGGGAAGCACGCTAAGATCAGTTTACTTAAATATGAGTGAACTTTACTCATAATCGCGGAAAAGCGCACATACTCATTTTATGGGTAAAGTCGCTTTACCCATATTTGAGTACACATGGTTAACTAACAATATAGGTAATGTTTACTTATTTATGGGTAACCAATTTAAAGTAAATTTCACGCAAATATAGGTAAATCTAAAACCTTATATTGAAATTAGGCGCAAATATGGATATGGATATGGATTTCTCTGTGCTTCAATTATACTACTACTATAGCAATTGGACTAACTGCTGATTGTTTGTTCCATAGCAAGTAATACAAATATTGCTGAGAAGTGATTAAAAAGAAATGACTAACAGTTGATCAAAACAACCCATCAGGTTAAAAAAAACAAGAACGGCATTACTTTTTCAGATGTTGTGATTCCTCCCACTCCCTCTCATCGTAGTGTATTCTCTGTACAATTCCAAGGTCACAACTCTGCCACAACCTTCTCACCGCTCAATTTTCGGAACGAATCCGGATCCAAATGTTTTTTTTAAGTTCTTCCATCTTCTACTACGCAATTCCAACTTTCGTAATGGACCTCAATCTGTTGAATCGCAAGATGGAATGATAACCAACCTACTCGATCCAATGAAGCTTACGAACTGCCAATGTTTATTTTTTCATCCAAATATGGGTAATATGCATTTACTCATATTTAGGTAATATCACTTAACTCAAATTGTAAGTGAAGTTGACCCACTTTTGTGAGTACAATTTACCCATATTATGAGTATTGCATCAGTTACCCATATATGGGTGAAACAATTACCTTTTTATGGGTAATTGAGTCTTAGCGTGAGGATGCAGCATGTTCTGATAAAAGTTTGAACCCTACTTTAGTGGAGAGGGGGGGATGCTTAAGTTTTCCTCGTTGCTAAATATGGAGAAGATGTTATTTAGGGTTGAGAGGAGAAAATAAGTTAAAATACAGGGAAGGGGGTAGTTAGAAATATTTTTTGTAATAATATGTTTATAGAAAAAAAAAAAAAAGTCGAAAACAAAAGAGGATATAATTGAAAATACACACCTACGTTTAACTTTGCAGAAATTACACACATTAGCAAACGAGAATATTTGAACAAAACTCATTTCTAAAAAAAAACTATGTAAGCGCCAGTTCTATTATATTTTCATTCATTTAGTTGCAAGCGTTGCAAGGCTCGCACTGGGTTTAGCTAGTAGTCTATAAATATGGTCCATAGCAAATCAACTTTGTGCATTTAAAATAATAAGTATGATCCATAAATTATGCCGGAATTAGTCCAATTATGGGTTAAATTTTTTTTGTAAATTTCGGCTACGGAAAAATCGATCCTTAACTGCGCTATTTCTCAGATTTATTAACATGGCCAATCCTGGAGAGTGTGAGCTTTTTAGTGGAATACCTGTTACTTGAAAATGCGAAGAAAGATTAGTTATTTCCATATAATTCCAACTACCTCTCTACGCGTATTTCGTCTACAATGTGCAGACTTATTCAGTATCGTGTACTAATACTCGACCGCCGGATAAAGCGTTTGGCCGGATTCGGTCCCATTTGTACCCAAAAACTACAACCGGACAAATCTACCTCAGTGTCGTTCAATCGAAGATTTTATTAGGGTTTTGAGCCTTGGTGCACGAAAATAACTGGAGAGCCATGAATTGAAAATTAATTGGTAGAAACAAGAGATGCATTCGCAAAGTTGACATGAAAGCCGTAAATCGCTCCTGTTTCGACAACCAACGGAAGCTTCGCCGAACAGCCGATTACGGACCATTTTCAAATGTTCACTGACTTTTTTTTTAACAATGGTCAATGTATCTTTAATTTCAATTAATCAGATCTTCTTCAAGTATGGTTGTCTTTTTTTGACAGCTTGAGAAAGGAATTCCAAAATTTCAAGTCCAACAGCTTAAAGTTACCGAAGAATCAAAACCTCTAATATTTTGAAAAATCGTGAGTAAATTTTGAAAAAAAAATATGTAAGAATATATTATATGTTGAATATTAATAATGCAAAAAAAAACCTATATAAGCAAGCAGATTTGTTAGCATTAGACAAGCGCTGTGTGAGAGAAATAAAGAGAAAACTATCCCTTGTAAAAAATGATAGCGCCCTAATTTGGAATATATATGAACGATAAATGGAAGTGTACTTTGAACTGCACAAAAGAGGCTGCTCTGAAAATTTAGTTTATTTACTATTTCAGAATAATTTGCGTGTGATACAATTTTATCGTGGACACCCTTTAACAGCTTCTTGGATTTATTGATTTTGTTGGCAAAGATGGGAATGGATCTAATATGTTTAACTCTGTTCAAACACACAAAAGGCAACAATTGCTCGTAAAATTATGACGTCGAATATTCCAAATTACCTTTACTGAAAAGACACATTTTATCAAACTATGATAGCTCGACTACGTTTGGGAGGCATAGGTTTTTAATAAATTTTATTTCCGTAATGATTGTTAAGTGTGAAAGGGGACTCACTGCTTTGCTTTGAACAGTTTCAATTCCCTCTGTAGTCAGAAAGAGAGCTAGATGATGTAATACTTTATCGAACGGAAACTATATACTTTTTACATTTTGCATTGGAATTCACAAATATTTATAGTAATGATAGTTCTGTTGCTCATATGGTTCAATAAAATGACAGCAAATAAGCAGCTAATAATGGCTCATCTGCCAACAGGTCACCCATCGCACTGACCCGGGAGGGCAAGAGCCGTTGACCCCGGCTACTCTTGGGCACCCAATTTCGCCAAATCACGTTTTTTGCTCGTTCCAACCTGCTTCGACCTGCTGCTCGTGAGAATTTTACGTGATATGGTGGTGGCGGTGGCATCACATCTCCACCGAGGCGGTTTATTGTGCAACTTCTGAGCAGAGGTTCATCTTATTTCATAATTTTCCTCCGGTACTGTCTGTGGTGGCTTGAAAGGATTCTTCTTCTATGCTTGCTCGTGTGGCTCCCGGCACCAGCAAGCAGCCGTTGGAGGTCTACCATGACATGGCTTTGGCTGAAAACGACCAAAAGTCAAAGTGAAAAATATGTTTTGTCTCCACGATCAAACCGCTAATAGAGCCGGGTCTGGCGTTCGGTGTTGCCAATGTCGTGTGGCTTGTTGTTGGGATGTGTTATTATATGTTTTGAAGGTGGATGATCTACCCTGGTGATGGGATGAAACTTAAATATTTACCTTTCTCATTTACAAGCCTGAACAGCTACGTTAGTGGAGCATACATAGAATATTATATTATATTTTAATATTGGTTTCAACCGTAGGAATTTATTAATATAAGTAACCTTCATTTAAATCACTTATTCAACGCTCATTAAATGTGCATTACTGATCGTAGTAGTCTCGGAAAGCAACTGGCAAACGTGCGTGTGACTAATCCTCCAGAACGTTCAACATCCAATATGGTGACCTTGAATGCGGAAATCTCCGATGACATCACCGAATTCGATCACCACTGCAGGCAGCAGCTACGGAGCACACATCCTCTTTGATCTCTGCCAACAAACGGCCGCCTGTCATGTTTTGAAATAGAATCAATCATTTTGCAAACAAAATTACTTCAACCTACTATGAACCGCATCGAGATTCAACGCACCATTCTCGACGGACTAAGGCCATTAATACCGTTTCACACATTGTCATCACGATCATGCCGAGATCTTAATCTGTCACCGAGCCGTCCCTCAGCGCCTGGCGCGCTAGCTCCGGCACAATAAAGCAGAAAACGGTTCACCCTCCATTCAGCGCGGAGATTCATGAATGGCAAATTGCAATGGTGATTAAAATTTTGCACGCAAGTTCATGACCAATAAATGAGGCGTGACCAAGCCAGTGGGTATTGGATTTCGTTATTCATTCAGGCTTAAATTTACTGCATGGTGGGGAGGCTGGGCTGGCTCAATCCGCCAACAACAAACAACATTGACCTGCGTCGACACCATAGAATTAAGTTTCGGCCAGCTGAGCTAAACAAATTAATATTTTAGCACACGCAATGCAACCATCTCTAGCTTCGAATCTGTGACTTCTTGGGTGAACCCTGTTGTTGACTTGATCAACACCGTACTGACTATGCTCAAAATGGCCCGATTAGAGCCATGGCTCTTATGTTTAATGAAAACTATCATTTGTATGATTTTAGGACTTTGACTGTTGTTTTTAAGAATAGACTTGTTTCTGGTGGTGTAATTGTATCTATGGTGTTTTTACATGTAGGAAGCTCAATGAAAGTAATTACAAATACAAAAATACTACTACGATTGTAGCTAGGTAACTGAGCATTTGTGATCATCAAGCTCCTGTATGAAGGACCAAAAACGTTTTAGCGGGCCCGTAAGCACTTACGCGAAACTCGCGAATAAGATATGCGCACAGCAAAATCTAGCCGAAGAAAAACTCGCAGTATAACATTATATCTAATTATTTCTAAATTCGAAAAAAAAATCATCGAAACAAAGTAAAAATGAGTTAATAACTCATTTACACCAATATATTATTATTCGGACTTGTTATATCCGTATGTTCTAACTTTACGTTTGATACCAAATTTGATACCAAAATCTTTCATCACCAATCCTTTCTATTTCCCAAGGTTTCGCTTCACAATGGCCCAATATAATTTAATGTTGACGAAGTTCTGGTATTACAGGTATTACAGTCCTTTGGTACAATGTTGACGATGTTTCCTGCATACCACTCCTGAGCCGCTTTACGATAATGGCAAGACGCCAAATCAGGCCAAAGCAACACAGAACTCGTGGCCTTTTGGACGAATGGTGGTGAACGACCTATATCCAGCCTTTTTCTTCACTTTTTGAACGAAAGAAGGTTCGGGTTTTGCTTAATCAGCCGAAGCACTGCATCACGCTGGGATTTGAAGTTGTCGTTCCGCTTGCCGCGAGATCCTAGCTTCCGATCGAGAGTCAACCGATCCTGAAAGCATTTCAAAACGTCACTTACTGTTGAACGAGGGACTCAGAGTAATTTGGTTTTGTCATGATGCGACATAGACGGATTTTCCACACTTTTGTGGAAATGTTTTTCACGCTCTTGTTCCTTCGATTCCATTTTTAATACAATGCTTTTGTGACAGCAAACCGTATGTTCAAACGTTCACACGAACACAATAACATTGCGTTAGCGGTATTGGTGACATCTTTATGCGGACAAATAAAAAAAGATGTGGCTAATAAACCATGGCTAGATTTTGCTGTGCTCATACATTATAGGAAAGAGAATCTCCTTCTAAAAGCAAGTTCACACTCACAGTACTAGAATCGAGCCCTCGATAGACAGAATCCGCCCTCGTTCCGCGATATGTTGCAATAGGAAGGAGGCAGTCCACATCGTTTCACTTGTGTGCTCTAGTGGTCTCTCCCTTTCCCTGTTGTATGTTATGCAATGAAAATTAAGAACATTTTGGTGTGGTCATTTGATTGCTTACCTTGAGTTGGAAAATTTTCCTGAAAGGAATATTTGTTAGGATTATAAACCTCTCATTATTCTTTGGTTAAATTTTGTTTTGATGTGGATAAACATTATCTATTTTGCTTCTCTTTTTTGAGAGCACCTATCACCTCTCAAGTCTCTGAAAACCAGTCCACATTCAGACTCCTCCAAGATTTCCGGGTGGTCGTCAGAGTGCTCTGCATTTGAAGAGCTTATTGCAGTGTTGCAGGTCCAGACCCACCATCCCAAGTAACGCCATTTGTCATATTAAATACATCTTTTTAACTAAGCTTAAGTTTTTTCTAACGTAAATAACTTATTTTCATACACGCATACAACTGAAAAAGCGCAATAAATGTGATATTTTTGAACATCTTTTAGGTCGTGCCAGATGTTTAGTAAAACATCCATAAGACTAATATGATGTCTTGTGAATGCTTCCAACAGTATGCTTATAGCATAATGATATGTTCTGTTCAAGTTAATAATTACTTCGCAAATACTACGAGACTATAATTTTGCATTCTACAGTGTGTCCCACAATAGGTGTCACCTTTTTTCAGTCTTGGTTTATTTCAGCTGGGTAATTTTAACAGCGGAATTGATCACACCCGCTTTGAGTGTATTTTTTTGACAGCTTATCGCTGAAGATAAATAAGCGATTCCGTTTGTTTATATATATCAGCTGCCATGGAAGCCACACGGAAGCAAGTTTTAAAATTACATTTGTAAAAGCTTAGACCGTGTCAGATATTCAATAGCCTTAAGCAGTTCGGAGTGAGTAAGCGTTTTGTTTTTCGTACCTTAAAACGGTTCAAGGAAACTGAAAATGTGCATATTCAACACAAAGGAGGTGTCAGACGAACTGCCAGAACGAGGAAAAAGATCAAATGTGTGAGGGAGCGAATAAGACGTAACCCGGCCGTATCTGGTCGTAAATTGAGCAAACAATTTCAAATATCCCCTGCTTCAATAAACAGGCTCCTCAGACATGATCTGGAATGCAAGCTGTACAAGAAACAACGGGTTCACGGGTTGACGGAGCGTCAAAAGCAGGCCAGGGTCCAAAGAAGCAGAGATCTTTTGGTTCGGCACGGTGACTGCGAGATTTTATTTTCGGATGAAAAGCTCTTCCTTCTTCAGGACAGACATAATCAACAAAATGATCAGGTGTATGGCAACAGTTTCGCCAATATTCCAAGAGATAAACTAGCTGAAGAATGCTATCAGAATGTATCGAAAATCATGGTATGGGGTGCCGTTTCACGAAAAGGAAAATTTCCGCTTCTTATCATAGAACCTAACGTAAAAATCAACGCTGAATATTACATCGAGCAGGTTTTGAAGAACCATCTGCTTCATCATACTTGAACGCTGTATGGCAATACACCATATTGTTTTTCAGCGGGACTCGGCTCCTGCTCACAAGGCAAAGAAGACACAAGCGTGGTGCGCGGAAAATTTGCCCGATTTCATCACAAGCGAAGAATGGCATGCATCTTCACCGGATATCAACCCACTTGACTACTTTGTTTGGGGTTATATGCTTCAACATATAGGCTCTACGAAAGGGCTTAGTTTAGATCGATTCATGAAACATTTGGTTGATATTTGGGATCAAATTCCTCAGGAAAGTCCAAAGTCTACGAGGGGGGAGGGGTCTGGGATTTTCAAACATAAGTCTACGTGGTTTATGAATAGTCCCACACAAGCACACCATATTCAAGTACACGTTAGTCGTTGTCGAACGTTTCCTTACAAATCCATGTTGGTGTTCGGCGATGATGTGTTGCACCTTTACATGGAGAACATCGTGAATGGGACTCTCAAAGGCCTTTGGCACACAGTTTAAAATTGCGATTGCACGATAATTCTCTACGTCATGAATGCTCCCCGCTTTGTGAATGGGAGTAATTGCGGCTTTCTTCTTCATTGTAGTGATGTACTTAAGCGACATTCCATTCTTGAGAAATTCGCGAAAGAAGTTGTTTACGTTTGCGGCATTGACTCTTATGGAAGAAATCTAGAAAATTTTCCTCGTTCAGTGTTATGAAATGGTTATTGCAATGGCTAGTTTTTACGTGGATTTATTCGATTCCAGGATTTTAAAGAGGTGTTTCCTAGTATTTCACGTGGCCTTTGCATTAGCTAAACAACGCGCAGCGTTTGCTCCTATTCTACTCGTTCATTATGAAAAATCAAAAAGGCCGCCTGTAACGTTGTGCAAAGCCCGTATTACGGTAGATTTAGACCCCGTCGTTATATGGGATACTGTCAAAACTGCCGACATGAAACCATAAGTTATGTGCATGACTTTAATTGTCATATACATTCCAAAAAATTTCATGTTATTACATAACACGAAAAACGACGGTTTTACAAGCCCCACACTCCCTTGAAACTGATTGTAAAGACCGTATCACTCACCGTAACAAACAAGTTCTCATTTAATAAATGTCAGTTCGAAGGAAAATAAAACGTGCAAGTAACATTGCCAAAACCATCCTGCTTTATTAAGTTTTATTAAGGTTTTATGAAAGCCACTAGAAATCAATTTGGTTTTATTATGACACCAAGAGGTGCCAATAGGTTTCATATTTTAGTCAGGTTTATGAGAACCTACACAGCTTGTTTACAACGATCTTAAAACCTTGTGTCTCAAATTCCTTTTACTCCTATCAAAGGTTTTATTTCGACTTTATGAACTCGTAAAATGCTGTATTGGAATGCCGTTTTAGGATTCATTGATATTATCTTATTATGGTCAGTTGAAAAAGCATTTTAAAACCATTTTGCCTACAGTAAATGCATGAAACGGCAAATTGGCATTGAAGGAAGTCACTATAAGACCAAATAGTTTTATAATAGTCATTGCGAAGAAAAATTGGCTTTATGGCAAAACTGTGATTTTATTCCAATCGCCATATTGAAATATAAGAAATAATTGAAATGTGGAAAAATAAATGCATCAAATTTTCAATGGTTTGCAAAAAAAACTGTAGATCAGAGACTAATTTCGGCATTCTTTTAATCATCTCATCCAATTCCAAGCACTTTTCAGGAAATTCATGATTAATTTATCGAATATATTTGTTTTAATTTGATTTATGTTGTTGTAAATTCGCATAATTTCCGAGGCGCATTAATTTTTGGCTCTTATCGTGCCAATATTCACCATAAAAATAATTGCGCATATAATTTGGAGCATAATACGCTGTAGAAAACACAATTTGTTTTGGATATTTTGCTATCAAACAAAATTTCCCACAACACTAGACCTTTTTTTTTGACTGCTAAATGAATCAGAAGATCAGAGAATCGAACAAAGCAGAACAACAAAAACCAACCTCGATTTCACAGTGAAGTTTGACAGCTGTGGCTATTTGGCCACATTCTGGTTTTAATGGCAGCCAATAGGTTTTATGAAGGTTCTCAAGTAGTCATAACATCTTTCACTAGAACATTTTCAAAATCTTTATGTTCTTATAAAGGTTTTATTAACTTGTTTTCACAACCGTCTATAGAGTGGGCCATTTTGTACAAATTTCGGCTTTAAAGAAGCATAGAGGAGGTGTTGGTAGACAAAACAGTTTTGAATGTAGTTTTATCAACAAAGCCGGAGGAGTGCTATACGGCTGGAATAAAACTAAAATTGTTACTTGGGTCTGCTACTCGAGCTGACTTATGCCCCAACAGACGGCAACTCAATTTTGACAGACACATTATCGAAAGCTTGTTGATCAATAACATATGGATTTTAATCGATCAATCGATTATTTGTCATCTGTCAACCTTAAGTAAACTTAAAAATATATTCGCGAATTGGAACGCATCAAAACAGAACTAAATTCGTCTATTTTGAAACTTACTCTTGTTTACGTTGCGTGAGATTGTGCTCGCAAACTGACAGCCAGTTCGTCGATTTGTGGAAAAAAGAAAACAAAGGGGAATCAGTAGATCATTGCACGATGGCGTCATCACGCAGTTTTGACAATTCAGAGAGCTTGTTTACACGGACTTAAAATATTTTCGGTAAGATCGGTTTGAGGTTTGGCGCTCTAAGTCTATTACGATGGCAGAAAAATAGACGGAAAACAGACACGAGTGTTTATTTTTAAATCATTTCCTGAATCTAATCGTACAGAAACTGAAAAAAGGCTACGAAAAATTTAGTTTGTGTGGTTCAAATTCTAACCCTTGTAAACAAGCTCCCTGAACTGTCAAAAAAGTGAGGTTAATACATTCCGTGCAATGATCTGTTCACTTTACGAAGCTTCCTTCTCGTTTTCTCTTCGGCATTTTGATTTGACTTAGTCGACGAATTCTCGATTACTTTTGCAAACAACGTACCCGATTTTGTAAACAAACAGGGGAAGTATGATTCAAACGTAAATATCTCAAAACTTCCTGAGCACCCCTCACAGAATGTAGCATCACCATCATGTTAGGGAAACGTTATTCCTTGTGTTGGTGGCCCTATTTTGCATGAAAGTGTTAATATTTATGGAGAATTGATCGTTTGAATCTTACTTCCCCTGTTTGTTTACAAAATCAGATACGTCTGTTTGAAAAAGTACTTGAGAATTGTTCAGCACACACACGGTAAATCTGCATGAGTGCAATTATGTCTTCAGAGGGAAGCATCTTTGCTTGAAGACTGGAATTAGTGCATAAAATGCTTAAAAAGGTTTTTATAAAACGCCTTAAAAGGTTAAACCTCAAAAGTGAATAAATTTTAAGCATTTTGCAGCATGTGAAAGAGATAAGAAATCATGCATTTTTAGAATGTGCTTCTGTGTAGAAACTACACGGCAATTTCTGAGGTAGTCATTTTTTGACCACATTCTATTCATTTTAAGTAACATCCTCCATACGTCAAAAATGCCTACTTTTTAATCCCAAAATAACACTTTTTAGTACTTTTTTATTCCAGTGTTATAGAAATGCATGAAAACAACGCGAAAAACAGTGATTTAGCAAATCATCGGCTTTGGGTTTCCAACGTAGAAGGGAAAATTAAGTAACTGAAGATCTTGCGAGCAAAACTTGAATCCATGGACAAGCTACGAGGCAAGTAACTTTAATTGATTATTTATTTGGTTTAAGTTATGTATATAGTTTTCACGTCAAACCGGATGTGTGCCAAATTTTTGGAGTCAATGAAAACTGATTCAGATTCAAATTGATTATTTAGATTAATCAGCTTGGCCATTTGAATGAAATGTATTTTTAAGTTTGTATTTTTAGCGCCATTATTCAAGACCAGTTCAGTGCCAACATTTCAAAAGGTAGGATCTGCTGTAAACAACATTATAACCGGTCGCTTGCTCGGAAATGAAAACTTTCTCCCGCAAATTAACAATCCCAACTGCAAGAAGAAACTTTTTCCTATCTTTTTGTGCTATTTTATTTGCATCAAAGAATACAAAACAAGCAGATATCAACTTTTGAGATATTGGCGCTGATTTTCATAAAGTGACTCAGTTTCTGTACACACACAATCACAATTTCTTAAATAATCCTACACTTTCTAATCTCTTTCTTATGCTGCAAAATGCCTAGAATTTATTCACTTTTAATGGCGTTTTTTTTTTATAGGCATTTTTGCATAAAACCTTTTTAGGCATTTTATGCATAATTCCAGTCTTCAAGCAAAGTGTCTACTTTGAAGTCATAATTGTATACTTCAGATTAACCGTGTAGTCACTTTATGAAATGAAAAAGAGATATATAGACATAGATTTATAAACTCAGCGCCAATATCTGAAAAGATTGGATCTTGCTCTTTTTTTGCAATCAACAACATTCTTATCGATTTATCGTAAAAACTACACATGCAAATAAAATGTTTTTCTTTGCAGTAGGGTTTGTTGATTTGCAGGAGAAAGCCATTCCCCACAAAGTGACGGTTTTAGTAATTGTTTATAGCAGATCTACACTTTTGACATTTTGGCACTGAACTGGTCTAAGGAGGTGGCTCAATAGATACAGATTTAAGTTTGTTTCAAACTTAAAAATACATTTCATTTTAATAATCAATCTGAATGATCTTATTGCTTGCAAAAACTCAATTTTATTTCTACTTTTGTTGATAAGGTTGTTTTTGTGCATTTTTTTCTATTACACTGGAACAAAAAAGGACATAATTTCGACGTATGACTATGCCCTTTGTTTTCAATATAGGGGTACACGTGTTGTGAGTACGGAAATCTAAAGAGGGGGGAAATATGCTTAGGTTTTGAAAGTTAATAACTAAGTCATTTCATGACTGATTTTCAAAATTTTTGTATGATTGACTGATTGCAAATCTTTCTATTCATCAATTCTATTATTAAAAACTATCAATTTTAAATAAAAAACTATTGAAATTCTTATAAATATAAAAATGAATTTTTATCGAACTGACCTCTTATAGACATATAGAAACTACTTAAATTCATCAAGTGAAAACTTGTATGCAGGGGCTTTGGGACTGGAAAGTTTTTTAAGTGATGGTTTTTTTTTTTCTTCTCCTCTATAAAATGGGGGGCCCTCACATAAATTAAATATATATTTCTGCATAATATAAGAACTAATCAACCAAATGGAACTAAATTTCGCATGCAAAAGTTTTTGAAAGCAAGAAAGGTTCCCATGGTGGACTGAGACCTCTCCCACTTCTAGAAGGGGGAGGGACTCCTGCTAAGCAAATGCAGCCAGGAACTTCTGATAACTCACGAACTAACTTCAAGTAAATGGAAATAACATTTGATATGTGGATGTTTTTGAAGATAAGTAATGATTATTTGGTAGTTCGAGACCCCTCCCACTTCTCGAATGGGGGGCTCCCATACAAATGAAACTGGATTTTTTGCATAACTCGAGAACTAACTAAGCAAATGGAACCAAATTTGGTATGTCGAAGTTTTTGAAGGCAAAAAATTTATCACCGACAAACCGACATGAATGACAATAGAAAATGTCTTAATATTTCAGACCAAATCATATTACTGACATCTATCTTCGTGTTCGCTGAGAACGTTTATTAGATCCACGAACACGCTTGGGAACTTGATAAGAAGGTTCATGTCTGAGCAATTCTGGACACATTTATATGATCTAGATAAAATTATTCTATAGGTTTTGACAGATGGGATCGCTGCACATTTGAATCGGCCGTTATGGATACTTGATCAATAGTGAATGTTGAGTTTTCATGTCGGTTTGTCGGTGATTTAAGCTTCAGCTTCATGACGAAGTGAGGTGGCTGCACTAGCTGTTCCCCTGACCCCAAAACGGCCCCTTTCAAGGCCTCCAAAATAACTGGAAAAGAGAGTTGTCCAAAATGGGCATGTTGCAACCACCGACAAACCGACATGAATGACACTAGAAAATGTCTTAATATTTCTGTTCAAATCATATTACTGACATCTATGTTCGGGTTCGCTGAGAACGTTTATTGAAGACACGAACACGCTTGGGAACATGATAAGAAGGTTCATGTCTGAGCAATTCTGGACAGATTTGAATCGGTGGTTATGGATTCTTGATCAAAAGTGAAGATTGAGTTTCATGACGGTTTGTGTTCTCAGTGTAACCGATAAAAATGCATTTTTTCGATATAAGGTACTCCTCTTCTGGTTCTGCACTTGCATCATAGGAACGAATCCAAAAAAATTAAATTTATATCGATATTTAGAGTTGGTTGAGTTGAAATTTTTGTCCCGGAAAATGGGAAGAGATTTGATTTAAGAATCTTTTTAGTTATGGAAGATTCAGAAATGATCAAAACAGCACAGATCATTCCCGAATAATTTTAGAACATTCGTTCTAGTTCTTTCAATTGACTACGCAGAATAATGTTAGACGAGTTTCCCTCTAAACGAACATCAAATTTGCATAGATTTATCTTCAAATCTCCTAAGAAAATTTTATTACAAATCAACTTTGACTTTCGTCATACTATGAATTGACATTCCCTGCTAGATAAACGAGTATATTGAATACGTCCTCATCGTTGAAGTTCTACAAACAATCAATAGGACATTGATTGAACATTGGTGCTTTAGAACCCCATTGCTCCCCAGTACACCTTGCACCTTGCAATGCATTCTTGCGCTTCTCGGTACTAGAATCTTTGTTTTATTTCGATTCGCATGTTATTTTGACAGAATATTTGAGGGGTTGTTCGTTGTGAGTTATCTAGCTTGGGAGCGATGTGCTGCGTTGTGAGTTATGATCGTCCGCGTGAAGGAAGGCCAAAAAACTTCGAAAACTCTGAATTGGAGGCATTGCTCGATGAGGATCCGTGTCAAACGCAAAGCTTGGTTCAGGATTAAGAGTTTCCCACCAAGCCGTTTCTAAGCGACTGCATGCGTTGGGAATGATTCAAAAGCAAGGAACTTGGGTTCCTTACGATTTGAAGCCGAGAGATGTTGAGCGTCGTTTTTTCGTCTGTGAACAACTGCTCCAGCGGCAAAAAAGGAAGAGTTTTCTACATCGCATTGTGATGGGTGACGAAAAATGGATTCATTACAGTAACCCAAAACGGAAACATTCATGGGGACTGCCCGGGCATGCTTCAACATCGTCGCCTAGGCCGAATATTCACGTTATGCTGTATTTGGTGGGACCAAGTTGGTGTTATTTATTATAAGCTGTTGAAACCAAACGAAACCATTACCGGGGAAAGGTATCGAACTCAATTGATACGATTGAGCCCAGCACTGCACGAAAAACGGTCACAATACGAGCACAGACACGAAAAAGTGATTCTTCAGCATGACAACGCTCGACCTCACGTTGCGAAACCCGTGAAAACCTACTTGAAAACGCTCAAATGGGAAGTCCTACCCCACCCGCCATATTCTCCTGATATTGCACCGTCCGATTATTACTTGTTCCGTTCGATGGCACATGGTCTCACTGGTCAGCAATTCCACTCATATGATGACATCTCAAAATGGCTTGATTCTTGGATAGCATCAAAAGACGAACAGTTCTATCGAAATGGAATTCACGTTCTACCAGAAAGATGGGAAAAAGTCGTAGCTAGTGATGGGCAATACTTTGAATAATTCGTTTGTGACCTTTGTTTTCAAAATAAAGTTCCTTTTTCACCAAAAAAACAGCGAGAACTTAGTTGCGCACCTAATAATTACAAAAAAAAACATCCTCTTTTTCTCTTACGGGGAAAATGTTCTTGAGTCAGTTGTTCGCGTAGAATCTACTCTACGCTATGTTATCGTTTGGGGTCTCGGACACCTGCCGCTTTCTACCCCCCTTTTTTCTTCAATCCCTAAAAAAAACAAAAAAAAACCCCTCATTCTTTTTTAACAACATATTTTAAACCAGAAAGAACGAATTAATCACTAAAGCAGTTAGGGATCAATTTTACAATCTTTGTGGATCAAAATTTTCAAAAATAGTGCCCCAACCTGGAAAAACGCAGGCATAATTTATGGATCATACCATATAGTTTAGCGAACAAAGTTGATTCACTATTGCTCATTTTTATAAGCTTATGGTTCATTATTCATCATTTTATGGATCATTGGCAATTTATTTATGGAACATTTCAAATACTTTATGGAACATGCGGATATATTTAATTGCACAAAGGTTACATTCTATGGATCAATTTTACAAGTTTAAAGAAAGGTATTGAACCTTGTATGGATCATTTGTAATATGTTTATGAATAATCCGTACACTTTTAACGATCATGCCCTAGATATAAAACGGTACATTTTTGACATTTTATTGCTAAATTTTATATAAAGTATGGATCAGAGTGATGAATTTTATGGATCTTTTCAATTTTTTTTATGGATTTTCACCAGAGTCTTACGGGTCAAGCATGCGTTTTTCATGGCACTATTTTCAATTTTTTATGGATCATATATTACTTTTTATATGCAAAAGTACGTTTGCCGAAGATATAAACGTAGTCGCTTATGAGGAGTGTGCCGAGGAAACACGGAAGCTGTATATTTAATTCGTTATATGGATGGCTTGCTCTTTCTCCGACTGTGCATAAACTGCTAGTGCATGGGGCCGCAGTAATTCAACATGCACTACTCCCAGTCGGAATGTTTTCCGAAGAAGCGGCCGAATCTAGGAATAAAAGCATTAGGAGGTTCCGGTCCGATCACGCAAGAAAGTTCAACAGAGAAGTGAACTTGGACGAGCGGCTTCTCTTGACATCCGATTCAGTCATTTCGTTGACAAATAAACGAATGCAAAAGCAGTCATTTAGTCTTCCGGAAAACGCCATGGATTTATTGATGTAATTAAATAATAAATAAATAAATAGAAATTAAGTATTATCTAAAAAAGTTCAAAGATGTTTCTATTCTACTAATCATTGAAAAAATAAACCCTTTCAGAGTATATTCTTAGAATTATTAGGATACCGTTTTAAAAGTTCATCGTTTTTTTTAACTATGCATACATTTTTCAGCTTAAAATTATATTAAATTTAGATTAGTTATATAAGCTTTTTTGTAGCTTAAACATTGACCGATTTAGAGCAACTTTTCCCTCGTCAATTTAGAGTGTACCATAAAAAAATGGTTTTCCTGTCCTAACTTTTTTATTTCAATTTCCATCGTAAAATGGTGTTGGGACGAGTTGTAGAACTTTTGAAGGCGCTTATTTTGATACATTAACTTTGCTAGCATCAAGCAATCAATAGTTATTGAAGTTTTTCTTCTAAAACCATCCCAGATTCAAAGGTAGTTTTCTCAAGATACAGAAATAACATATCTCTAGTTTTCACATATGTTAAACAATATAACTTGCCCTTTCAAATAACGTCTTTAATATTTTTTTGCCCCAATCATAGAAATCAAGATTTGAAAAGGGCGTATGTTTTTTAGAAAAACTTCAATAACTATTGGTTGAAGCTAGCGGCAAAATAAATATACCAAAGAACTCGTCTTCAAAAGTTCTAAGACTCGTCGCAACACAACTTTACGGTGGGAATTGAAATAAAAAAGTTAGGGCAAAAAAAACATTTTTTTATGGTACACACTAAGTTGATGAGGGAAATTGATGTTAATCGGTCAATTTTCAAGCTACAAAAAAATGTATATATGAAAATTCCATGAAATGTTCTGCGCTACAACTTTGCCCAAGAATGTAAACGTCTATTTCTGCAAATAAAAAAGTTAGTTTTTGTATTTCCGTGAAAATGGGGACCACCCTAATTTTAATCAACATAAAAAACTGGGCTTTAGTAATACGAACCATGATGTAGAACACCACTTTGCTGTAAAGTTTCAAGTTTAGGCGCTGGGAGCATGTTTCCTCGTAAATTCGTGATCTGGACCATAGTGCATTGGTGGATTAATTCGGGTTTTTTTTTACTTGTAATCTACTGAGGTTGGAATTAGCCAAAGCGGAAAATGTCCTTCAATGCTGGAAAATGATGCAATACTTTGAAATTCATAGGAAGGATTTGGAATCTAGAAGTACGGTTTTAATAGAACACTATTTTTCGGATGATTTCTCAGACACTACGACTTTCAGATTCAACACAAACCAATGCAAAAGAGAACTGTGCGAATTTAAGCTCCTCACGATTCTTACACTGAGAAGCACAGCAACCCCAATTGCAACAATGTAGAATTCTTCAATCCTGTATACTAAACAATAAGTGACCTTTTCTGTAACAAATCAATCAATCTGACATGTCACTCCCCGCAAAAGGTCACACACTGGTCATTAATTTCTTACATGCCAACCAACAATCCACCGAAAAAATGAAATCGACCCAAAATAAAACTTACGCCAAGACTCTGCAGCGATGGAAATCTCTTCTTCAAGGTTAGCATTTTTCGACGCTAGCAGTTTTCGTTGTCGTCCTCGTCGTCTTCTACGTTCCCGTCCTCGTTGTCACCGTCCCGCCTTTCGGGGTGAACTCAGCAGCTGATGGCTTTTCTTCCCTTTCTTGGAAAAAGATATAACTATATTTTCCCACTTTGTCTTTGACACTCTGTTCTTCTTCCCTTTCTCGTTCAGTAACACTCGATTTTCCCAATTCTCCACTATGCACTCAATGAATCACATTCACACTGTTTTCTTTATTTTTTTTCTTCTGTTTCCAGATAATTTTCTTGCGTCAACGATATAGATCAGCTTCCCCGGGGACACATGATTCTACTTAGTGGATACGGTAAGAGAAAATTGAGAATATTTTCTAGGCTGAATTCGGATGTCTCGACTGTTGCTGTCACAAACACCAGTTGAGCGATTGTTCCGATTTATGGGGTCCAAAACCCTAATTCGCACTCAGCAAGCTCAAATTGGACGCCCTGAGCCTCTAATTGCGCGCGACGCGTAATTCACGACCGGCTCTTGTCTAGTATTTTAACGATCAACTTTTCCCTAGAAGACATGTGTCTCATCATCAACACCACCCCGATCAGAAGCGCTAGAGGATTTGTGTACGGAAAATTTGTATGCGCAGCTCGCGATGTTTTCAAACGCACATATTCATATAAACTGCAACCGGTGGTGTTGGTGGTGAACTATTTTCGGCATTTCACGATTGAATCATCCTAAGCATTGTTGGTGTGCTCGGTCGTCATCATCAACATCATGTGGTTGCTCAGAGCGGTTGAAGCTCAGTATATCGCCGTCGGAAGTTGTTTTATTTTGAAAAGGAAGTCGCAAGCAGTGCTAAGAGATGAGTACTAGGTTGTTTGTTGATATGCCAGATGCAAACGGTTCAGCAAAGCCGGATCTGATTAATATGAGCTCATCGATTTGGGAAATCTGTTGAAATTCGAACAGAAGTGTATCGGAGCGGAAATTCAGAACAATCTTTCCAGTGAATGAATGGGGATCTTTTTTAAAAGGATTTCAAAGTAATTTGTTATTCTATTCCTGATGAAGAGGCAATCAGAGGTGTGGAAAAGTTCCAGTAGAGCATCAACAAAACGGCGTTGTGAACCGTTTGAGGATGGATCGAACGATGTTGATCGATTCTAATGTACCGAAAGCAATGTGGCCAGGAGACTTTGCTGTAGCCTGGCTCTAAAGAGAGCATCAGCTGAGTTCTGCTACAGTCAAAAGCCGACTGTAGAAAACATCGTATTTTCGAATGTGACGCGTCCGCTCGGATCAATAAAAACAGATGCCAAGAGTCATGTGAACAAAGACGAAGCTATTCACGTAAGTAAGATATAAAGGCCGATCTGTACGGAAAGGTGCTATGGTCAAAATGCTATTACACAGAAAAAAAATCCGTTATGGAAAACTTGAACAAACAGTCACGGTAATCTGAGCAGCAAATCCATTTGAATTCATGATTGAAGCTGATCTCGTAATCTCGTAATTCGGATATTCTTGATCTTGAGCCCATAAACTAGATTCATACCTGTTAAGCTCGACGGTAGTTTCATAATGCTAGAGTGAATGTAGCATAAAATCATGAATTCGTTAAATCATTACCCATATGCGTGACTTTGTTCCTGCTACCGTGAACTCATCTCAAGCATATTTGTTGCTGTGGTTTAATTTGTTTTGATAAGTTTCTCGGTATATTCCCGTATCCAGTTGTCCCCTCTCGAGAGGTCTGAAGATTTTTCCTCGATAGAACCTCGTCATCTACAAGAAGCTCCCGGCAATACTATGCGGTAAATACAACTCAGCTGATGGATACAATTTTGCGTTTTTCGACTTGGTCAACGATATTATTTAAGCGAATCGATTGGTGAGCGTTTACTACTTGTTTGAACCAGCAACTTGCTTGCATAATAGACTAAGATCGTACTGCTGTAAACAGTTGGAAATTAATTCAACAGCTTTATTTATAGTGTGATTTATCTCCCGGATCAAATGTCAACAGTCTATTTGTGGTGTGGGAGAAATTGCATTTTCAGCGGTTCCAGACATTTTTCCCGTCTGGCAAGCATCCTCTATTTCCCTATTGTACATATTTCTTTTGAATTTTCACGTATTTTGCTACATTATTTTCCGATAAATACAAATAAAGAGTTGATCCTTATAAATTTCCCAATCTTGACAGTTGATTGCGGCCATATTGTTGAAGCTACAAGTGTCAAATTAGCTGTCATTTATTCAGTGTTTCTTACCAAATTATGGAGAGTTATAGCGTCCAACAAGACGTGCAAATGATCAAATGTTTTATCAAAATAGGTGCTCTTTACCGAATGTAGTGAACGAATTCAAGGAAACTGGTTCGGTGAAAACTTAAGCACACCTCGTACTTCAGCGAAACGCAAGGTCTGCCGAGAATATCGCCGCTGTACGCAAAGGTGTGCAGGAGAACCCGTGGTAGTCGATTCCGCACCGCGCACAAGATCTCGGCCTCTCGCAGACTTCAACTTGATGAAATCTGCGTCGAGACTTGGGTCTGCACCTATACAAGATCCAATGACCGAGAAGCTCAAGATTAACATGTCAACTGGCCACCAAGATCGTGTAAGGAATGTATCGAAAATAAGCTATCTATGTACATTTGCGTGGTACGCGTGTATTTGTGATGGTTTTAATGTGTTCATCATAGCATGCTGTGCGTTTGACTATCATCTTTCGTTTGTTTACTTGTTTACACGGTTTAAATTCTTCGTTTTCAAAATGTCGCGCATTGAAAAAGACGTGAAAATTAAGGTTTTGGATACGTGGCTACGTGAAAAGGGTGTAACTATGCGACAATTGGCGAAGCGCTTTGGAATTCATCACGCTAGTGTAAAATACATCATAACCAAGTTTGAGGAACACTTTTTTGGTGAACTGGCAGGAGGAGGAAGAAAACCCCGGTCTTCTAACTCTAAAATGGTTAAGAAGGTGGATATTTTTTTTTTTACCTCTTTTTTCCCTCTAGACTTTTTCTTGTGGCATTATGTTAAGTCACAGGTCTATGCAAATAAGCCGCTAACCACCGATGCCCTCAATGCCAACATTACTCAATCCATCTACGAGCTTCAGCCTAATTTGTGCGCCAGAGTCATGGAAAATGGGCCTCTCGGATGCACGCCTAATTTAGCTCTAATTCGAAAGAATCAATCAATTTCAATACGTGATTTGGCCAATAAAGTGTGAACCAGCGTCGGAATGATTCAACGTATCAAGAAATGGAACAACCTGAAGACCTTCAAGAAGCAGAAAATCGCCTAACTAAGTGCAGGACAGGAGCAACGCGCAGCATCAAGGGCCTGAGAATTGTATTCGCGAGTTTTGCAGCGACCGGATGCATGTATTTTGATGGACCTAGGAGCGACGAGACCTATATCAAAAAGGATTTAAAAACTCTTCCAGATCCATAATAACACACTGCCGTCGTAGGAGCGGATGTAAGCGATGCAGACAGGTCAATTCAAGTGGAGAAGTTTGGTCAAAAAAGGCTTGTATGGGAAGCAATATGTTCCTGTGGTATGAAGTCTACAATTTTTTACACTACCGGAACATTCAATGTGGAAATCTACCGATCTGAAGAAGTCTGCAGAAAACGGTATAGATTTCGTTGATAAAGACATCAATCCACCAAATTGCCCTCAGCTTCGGCCCATCGAACGCTATTGGGCGATTGTGAAGAGAGTCTTCAAAAATACTGGTAAAGCAGCTGAGAATATGTAGAAGTTCAAACAAATTTCGGTAAGGAATTCAAAAAATGTGATTAAACACTTGTCCGGAACTTGATGAAAAGTGTTCGATCAAAAATACGCAAATTCGTGAAAGAATAATATTAATTTCATCCGGTCTTACAATGTTCAAATTCAAACCCCTACAATAAAGAATCATCCATTTGTTTGAATGAAACATCATTTTCGTATGTGATTTAAAAGAAAAACATGTGGATAACTTATTTTCGATACAGTCCTTAATTTAACCCCGCTAGACTTTTTCTTGTGGCATTATGTTAAGTCACTGGTCTATGCAAATAAGCCGCTAACCACCGATGCCCTCAATGCCAACATTACTCAATCCATCAACGATCTTCAGCCTAATTTGTGCGCCAGAGTCATTGAAAATTGGGCCTCTCGGAAGCACGCTACCAAGCGGAGCAGGGGCGGCCATTTGAACCATGGCATATTCCATGTATAATGATATTGATAGACCATTCAAACAAAATAAATATCTCAATATCAATATCTCAATAAAGTTTGTTTTATTCAACTTTGACGATAGAAGACGGTTAATGGAAAAGCCTTTAAAAATATTGGAAATATTATTCAATCTGCCATTCACAGTACATGATGTTGTCAGTTTCGTGAGTAGGATCACGATGGAACAACTCGTGAACATTTATAAAATTGACCAACAATACTTTCTAGTTATAACATTTTTGCTGCCTCTGCTAGTACCGGGCGCAGAACAATGCTCACGATTCTATGATTTCTGTCGATGGTTTACATTCGTAAAGAAAACAAAGACCTCTTCCGTAATCAGCCTGTAGGATCCTGGAGTTATCCGGTCTCCAAAGAATACAACGGGTGTTTTGTTCAAATCGTTTGTATGCTTGAGATGCAGTAAAGTGAAATTCAGTAACGAACTTGTCAAGGTAGGTTCCAAGAGGCTCTACCATGATTATAACCAATACACACGAAGATGATTTCCAGTTTATCCCGTATGACCGATTGTGGAGAAGCACGCCACGTTTGCATAATAATGCACCATGAACATTTAAATTTTCGCTTAAGACGCACGTGGCAATAGTCGTGCAGTGTTTGGTCCAAATTCTGCAGAATTACCCAGAGGAAGGATGAGGAAGACTACAACCAGTGATGATCGCCGAATTTCGCGAGAAACGATTAAAAACTCGTTTGCTGCTAGTCGAGTAATTCAAAAAAAATATTGACTGCAAGAATTGAGCTTTAAGAATAAGTATTCTACCCTAATTAAAAACTGATTTTGATTTCTATGGGATCAATCGTCTCAAAGTTGCCCAACAATTTATCGGCAAGCCGTTAGAATTCTGGAACAAAAGACAACGAAGCACGGAGGTGGCAGTATTATGGTGTGGGGGTTTTTTGTCTAGACATCTTGAAAAAATATACAAAAAAGACGGGGGGCACACATAGATCTGCACTCTGAAAAGGAATCTTAAAGGGGCGTGGGGGGTTGGCTTAGAAAGAGGTTTTTTTTTCGGCCAAGCAACCACCCCAAATAATATGTCCCCCCCTATAAAAAAACCACAAACCTGTTCGAGAGGGGGCCGGCTTGCCACCAAAAAACCACCATGTGGCTGTAATTTACCATTTTAGTTTCGGGCTTATAGATGAACCCGCAACGCAATGGACGCGACACGAGTGTACAAGCTCGTGTTTTGCTTTTGACACCGTGTTTGATTTTTTGGTAAAATACCAGAGCCGAGTGGTTACGATCACAAGAAAGCTCTCAACATACACCCAGTACGACACTGGTTACCACGGATAGAGCAATGCTCGTCGGATGATTCTAAAAATTTGATAATTTGACTTACAGGTTTGTTTTCTTGGCTGTTGGGCTGTCGGGCGCATAAGTTGATTGAGTTTAACGAGCACGGCACGGGTAGAAATCAAACAAATTAACCACGCGTGTATTCCGCAATCGGACACAATCGGAAACACTCGGCTGTGGTGTTTCCCGAAACATCATACACGATGTCCGAAGCCTAAACACGAGCACTGACATTGGTGTTGTACCCACCGCGTTGCGTGTTAGGCTGGAAGCCCGAAGTTAAAGTGGTGAATTTAATACACGCGCTAGTGTGGTAAAATGTAGCTCGGTGTGCAGTGTAGTGTTTGGACATGGCTGCATATCGCTCACAAACCCCTGTATACGTATCAAGCTATTGGAATAGCCACCCTAAACCCCGGTCCTGTATCCATTAAATCCAAACCAATAGAAAACTTGTGGTCCATTTTGGATCAGAATGTTGACGAACCGATACAAATTTTTCGAGGGTATGGAACAGATCTGGATGAATATTGAACCCCAACATATCAAAACCATTGTTGAAAGTATACCAGGACGCTTGCAATCCGTGAATGAAGGTAAAAGTTTCCATACTAAATGCTAAACTTAGAAGAAGCAATGACGTATTTTTTTAAGGCCGTCTTTGTTTGTCCCTCAAAATAATGGGTAGTTTCTCAATAAATACTTTCTTCAATTTATTTATCACTCTCAAGTCTTCGAACAAAATATATTCCGAAAGCACATCTACGGTTCTAACTTTTTTTCAATTGCTTTGAATCGATTGAGAAATTGAGAATATCAAGAAAAGTTGAAAATATTAGAAGTGCGTATTTTATTTGGTCCAGTACTGTACCTTGTTTGCCCAATAAATATTCACTATCACACATTGTGAGAGGCCCCAACAGCAACCATCCTAACCATCCAAATCGGCTCCCAAGCATTATTAAAAATTACCTTGTCTTTCAAAAAAAATACCTACCATCACATTTTGTAAGCGGTCCCAGAAGTATCCTTACTTTGAATTAATCGATCCAAATAGGCAATCCAGCATTATTCAAAATAAATACTGTTTTTCCAATGAGAAAAAAAAAACTTCCATCACACTTTGTGAGTGGCCCTTTCTTTCTGTTGGTTTAAATCGATCCAAATTGGCACTCGGACGATTTTCAATAACCACGCCATGGATATCTTTCATCACACTTTGAAAGACGACGGTGCCGGTGGTGTAGGGGGGAAAAAAATAATGCATTTCTACTCTTAGTTCAACCCTGGTCAGAAGTGACAAGTTTATCAAAATGTCACACTGGGATATATTTACGTCCCAACTGAAATCATTACAGCACACTTCCAGTTACGCTCTATGACACGTTAATCTTCCTAATACGTTCTGTCAGGTGTTATTTAGTATTACGCCAAATTTACCTTCCCACTCTTCTGTCACTTTCTTCCCAAAACCCTGCAGCTGGTAGTTCATCCCATCCATCCCACCCCCTCTTTGAGAGGCCCCAACAGCAACCATCCTAAGGTCCAAATCGGCTCCCAAGCATTATTAAAAATTACCTTGTCTTTCAAAAAAAAAATACCTACCATCACATTTTGTAAGCGGTCCCAGAAGTATCCTTACTTTGAATTAATCGATCCAAATAGGCAATCCAGCATTATTCAAAATAAATACTGTTTTTCCAATGAGAAAAAAAACTTCCATCACACTTTGTGAGTGGCCCCAACAGCTTTCTTTCTGTTTTGCATCTTCTTAGACGAAAAATCTCTGATCACGTCTTCGTTCGGAAGGGATGTAAAACACTGGCCCTCATCCCATGTGTTGATGGGTTCAATATGTAGGGTCCAGGTCGTAATTACCTTCTCTTCCCAATGAAAAACCCCTTTTACACTTTGTAACCGGCCGCAACAGCATCCTTACTGTAGGTTCAAATCAGGCCATATTGGCCCTCGAATAACCTCGTCTTCTCAATGAAGTTTACCACCATCAAACTTTGTGAGTGGCTCCAATGGCATTCTTTCCGTTGGTTAAAATCGGCTCAAGAGTCACCTTCAATCTAATTAAACCAACGGTAACGACGATAGGGACTCACAAAGTGTGATGGTGGCGATGTTCAAAGTCCTGATTTTTCAAAGAAGCAAACCATCTTCACACTTTTTGGGGTCACTCATGACATCCATACCGTTGGTTTTAAACGGTACTAATATTCAAATATATGTTCGTGCGTCTCGATAAAACCTACTACATGGAGAATAATCTGAAAACAAAGATAAACAATAATTCAGCGTGTACGGAGTAACAACCTCGGGCGGTCAACCATGCTCATGCTCGTGTTCTTTTATCATGGAATGGCTGTAAAGAGAAACGAATCTGAGTATACGAATATTTCTCTATGAGCACGAAAATATTATATTCATCTATTGACTATCGCACTTCTTTTACGATATAAGTTCGCGATTGTGATTATAAAGAAATAGGCTCCATTAATCTATTCCGTTCGAGAAAAGCACAAATAGGATAGCTGTTCTCATATCAGTTGCATTGTTCTAGTACTAATCTAATGCTGATTCAAGCGATTGAACTTCAAATAGATTGCTTTCCTTGCACAATACAGTTCGCTTAAGTTTAATAATAAATAAAAACCCCTAACGTGCGTCAGTCCTTCGTTTTCGAGTAGGATGAATTTCGATTAATATAGTAGCATGATGCCTGGATGCGTGTACCAAACATAAGATTTTGTTGGAAGTTTTATTGCTTGTGCAAGTTGATTGAGCAATGCCACCATCGCTTACTGAGCACTTTTATCACACACATACGCATGTTAATGACAGGTGCTCCGACAATTGAAAAAACTTCGTTGAATACCAGCACGTTCACTGCAGGAATCCCTCACATCACCCCTAAAGTTCAAGAATGACACAGGTGGGTGCAAGAATGACACATGTGCGCGGTCAAAGTTGATCGTAAAATACCCCGCGAATTCTTCCACTCCCTAAGGTCACGTTTCAGTATGCGAGCAATTTTTCTTCATCAACACATTCGGCACATTCACTCACTAGACTTTCACCACATCTCAGTACGTTGATTGAGGAGAGCAAAATCCGTCCCTACTTCAGTGTGATTTCCGTGTCACGAACCGTCCGCGGTGCAGGTCGTACTGAATTTGACGATCTACGCTGTGTACGGTTCGTGCTATTCTTAGCACGAGCATGATTCCCGTCTAGACCTAAACTGACTGCTGTGAATGGTGATGATCGTTGAACACAGCCGAGATGCCATACGCAACAGTCCATCGGTTGGCGGAGTCGATTGAGCTAGAGGAAAATCAACAATCAACAAAACACGCACCAATGGTCACAACTCGTCTAGACTTACACAATACGAACTATCCCCCTAGCGCAATGTGATTTCCCTATTCACTGAATTTCTCAAATCGCGCATTTCTCTGAGTGGATTGATCGGTAAAGCGATCTCACAAATACACCCGGTAAGCTCGGACGAAATCGCTACAAAGTTCTAAAATTAGTTTCCATTTCCCCTTTGAGAATGGCAACCATTGCTCAACCAAACGGCATGCGCTGTTCACTAAGTACGTTGTCGTCGTCGCCGTCGTCGTTTTCTACCTGTATTTCAAACACGTGTCCCAAACGGAAAGCGGTCCGAGGTGCCTTGGTTTGTAGATGTGTCCACACTTAGACCGTGTTCATCGACGGTATCAATTTCCTCTCACACTCTCGGTATCGATTGTTATGCTCTGCTGCGGACGGTGGGAAGCTGTGTCAAAGCTGATTGATTTACGTTTACATCACAGCAAAGTAGCAGGTGAATTATATCCTCTGTCTACGTGCTATGAATTACGGTGCAGGTCCATGTGGTATTGATTAAACCTTCCGAGATTAAATTTGTTCAAGATTGTGGAAGTTTTCGATCCCACTCGATTTAAACCTCAAAGATAATGCATTTCTACTCTTAGTTCAACCCTGTTCAGAAGTGACAAGTTTATCAAAATGTCACACTGGGATATATTTACGTCCCAACTGAAATCATTACAGCACACTTCCAGTTACGCTCTATGACACGTTAATCTTCCTTATACGTTCTGTCAGGTGTTATTTAGTATTACGCCAAATTTACCTTCCCACTCTTCTGTCACTTTCTTCCCAAAACCCTGCAGCTGGTAGTTCATCCCATCCATCCCACCCCCACTTTGCAAGGATATGTGCAGAAAGTTCCATTTTCTGGCGCCACCAGCACCGCAACTCATGACGAGTCGTCTTATAAGACGTTCCACATACACACAAACAACCACATCTACCGCATGAAAGCACGAAACATGAAAAATGATGGCGCACAAGCAACGGCCATAAAATCAATTAAATTGCAACGGTTCCATGTATGCCAGCAGCACCTCCCCCCACCCGATGTGGTGCGTGGTTCGATGCAGGTTTAGATAAATTTTCCCACATGACCTCCGCCGACATTTGCAACCGGAAAAGGGGCACACAGGGGGAGTGGAACGAGGAATTGTTTTATAGTCGCCGCCTGCCATCGCACCGTGGCCATTACACAACCAGGATGATGGTTTTGGCTACGGAACAGAGCCGCCATTCGATGATGGGTGGTTGGTACAGTTAAAGTGATCCACTTCCGACCGCTACGGCCGTCTTGGCGGCGCTCCGTGGGAAAGAAAAGGGCACTGCAGTTGCGAATAATGCTTCAACTCTCCGAGTCGAACCGAATGCTAGAAGCAATTTAGCTTTAGATTTACGCTAATGGTATTTCGATAAGAATTAAAGCGCCGGTTAGATACGGTACAGCTGTTGAGGTTCGTTTAAAGGAAAGCGTCTTAGATTGCTTCTAATAAAGTGGTGGGTCTTGTGCTTTAAATTTTTAAAGCTGTATGGGCGGTTTTCCGTTCATTGCAAATTTTGGTGATTAATTCACGCTGTTTGGGTAAAATGCGGTTTCGCTTACACGCTTTACGTATCATTCGTATTTTTGGGTACATTGTGTTCGGTTTAATGGGTTACAGGCGATAGTTTTGGGACCATCCAAGGATCGACATTGCCTTCAATCTAAGTTTTACCCGATCGGATACTGAACGCCAGTTAACACGCAACGCTTAGTAGAATAGAAAGGAACGTATTTTTGTATGACATCAAGCCTAGAACTATTCCAAAACAGTTGATCTCGGTGTTTTAAAACATTGGAGTATATTGGTGTATGATATTTTCAAGTATTCTGAAGAATACTGTATTTTTGAAGACCTCCCTTGCCCCTTTATAATCTCCCAGAATTTTTCTATTGGGCGATGTTTGGCGGATTTGCCTCCTTCGGCACAAAATCATCGTTGGCTTCGTACCACTCCATCACCGGTTTCGTGTAATGGCACGATCCAGCAAAAACCGAGTGTTACCTTCGAAGGAGAAGTGCAGCAGGCGCTTCTTTATATATTTGGCCGTTGATTATTATTATTATTATTATTATTATTATTATTATTATTATTATATATTATAATTTATCCGACTTTTGTGTCTACATGAATAAAGGTAAAACTTAATTAAATAAAAAAATAAAATTGAACAAAAAACACAACGTTACTCAATACTCAATACATAAAATATAACACTACAACATTCTTTGTATCCTGTTTTGGAACTTGTTGGATGATTCGCCGAATTCAAAAGCAGATTCCACTGCCGAAAAAGTCCTAATAATGGCCGTCAGTTTTTCTTGGTAGCCATATGCAGTACGGTGACATCTTGGTTGCAACAAGGAAGAATTCCGTAACATTCGTTCAGGGACACGAAAGACCAGCTGTGATAGCAATTCCGGACAATCCACTTCACCGTTTAAAAGCTTAACGACGAATGTTGCCTGCTGATTTTTTCTTCTTTGCTCCAGAGTGTCTAAACCCAATAACAAACATCTACTTGGATACGGCGGTAAATTGACAGGATCGCGCCATGGAAGGTTTCGCAAAGCCAGCCTTACAAATCTCTTCTGTACCCGTTCAAAACGAAGAACACAGGTAACTTCATACAGACTCCAGACAACCGATGCGTTCTCTAGTATAGGGCGGACTAGTGAACAATACAGCGTCTTTAAGCAGTGGGGGTCGTTGAAATCCCGTGCGATTTTGGAAATGATTCCAAGTTGACGATTAGCTTTGGAAATTATGGCTTGATAGTGTAGACGGAAATCCAGCTTCGCATCCAAAAGAACGCCCAGGTCATTTACTTTATCAACTCTACGAAGCGGAATGCCATCAATACAGTAGTCGAAAAGTATTGGGTTCTTTACACGATGGAACGTCATCACAACACACTTAGGGATATTTATGTACAATCAATTTATTCCGACCACACCATTCCACGAACAGGTTCAGTAAACTTTGAAGGCAATGGCAATCATCTACCGTACGAACAACAAAGTAGAGTTTCATGTCATCTGCATAAGGTCTGTATCCGCAATAATCCGGACACCTAAAAACATGAATAAAACATAAATTTCGCATTATATTTCCGTCGTAGTTTTTTATTTCAGATTCATGTGTTTTAACAATTCGTGAAGACAAAACACAGTTATTCGGTATTTGCATAAAATTTTCGAACTTTGCGCTTAACTCCGTCCATTCGGGTTTGAAAAGACTCTTCAGAAATCGTAGAAGCCGTCTTTGTCCAAATTTGCTGGAAGTGTTTGATTTCTTTGATTCCTTGCTTCTTTCCAGAAAGCTTCCGCTTCATCAGAGCCCAATATCTCTCGATTGGTCGTAGCTCAGCGCGATGTGGCGGGTTTGAGGTTTTTGGTACAATGTTCACTTGATTTGCTTGGTACCACTCCATCACAGTTTTAGCATAGTGGCATGATGCCAAATCGGGCCAGAACAAAGGTTTTTCTTTGTGACTTTTGATGAAGGGTAGCAATCGCTTCTGCAGACACTCTTTCTGATAGATCTCCTTGTTGATTGTGCCTGTAGTGACGAAAAATTTATGCTTTTTGCCACACGTGAAAATTGCTTGCCACACATGGTATTTTTTAGGAAATTTCGATGCCTTCTTCGTTCTGAAATGCTCAGCTGTAGCATTTTTGGCCATAGCAGAATAAAAAGCCAGCCCTGGAAGCTGCTTGAAATCCTCCAGGACATAAGTTTCATCGTCCATAACAACACATGAAAACTTCGTCAAATATTCGCAGTACAAACGTCGAGCCCGTGATTTTGCTGCCAAGTTCTGTTTGTCGTTGCGATTTGGAACTGTTTTTACTTTATACGACTTAAGTCCCAAACGTTGTTTTGATTTTTGGACAAAACCAGGCGACATCCCTATTTTACGAGCCACCGTTCGAATGGAGAGATTTGGGTTTTTCGTTAATATCCTTTTCACCTTTCGGTCCATGACAGGATCAGCGCGTCCAATGTTTTTGTCACTTCTCGGTTTCCTCTCCACCGTCAAACGTTCCGAAAATAATTTGAGCACATCGTGAACAGTGGATTTAGGCAAATCCAATGTTTTTGCAAGGTCCCGTATTGACAAGTCAGGATTTGCCGTACGCCCGTACAAAATTCGCTCGCGCACTTGTTTTTCTATCGTCGCCATCTTGAATACTAAACATGAAATGTAAACATCAATCATAGTCTTTTTCATCATAGACTCTCAGCTATACCACAGTGAAATTTTTCAATCCTACGTGCAATATTTCAAAAGTTACAATGATTTGAAGGTGTCCGGATTAATGTGGATACAAACCTTATACAAGTTTGCACCTAGCTCCCAATAAATCCGCATCATCATTGAAGAAGAGCGTAAAAAGTAACGGACCCAAGTTACTTCCCTGAGGCACGCCAGACGTACTGGTGAATGGCTTTGATACACAGGAATCACCCAGTCAACACAGAATCGCATATGATAGCGCATAAGAGTACAACGTGGAGGCGATATACGTTCATTCGTTCATTTAATTCCATACTAAATGTACGCATATCGCCTCCACGTTATATTCATATCCGTTATTATATGCGATCTTGTGTTTATTGGGCAGTTTGCACCCGAAGAGTTCTGTCAGTCAGGTACAAATGCAGCCAAGCCTTTAGTGATGCTGATGCACCCAGTCTAGAAAGCTTACACAGAAGAATGTTATGGTCAATCTTGTCGAAGGCAGCTTTTAGATCAGTGTGAATGACATCGACTTGTGTATTTTGCTCCATCGCCAATATGCACGTACTAGAGAAGTCCAGTAAGTTGGTCGCCACTGACCTTCCAGGAATGAATCCATGTTGATTTGTCGATATGTAGCTTCTCGAACTAGTGAAGATAGCTTGGCTTAAAACATCACCGGCTTTAAGCACCGGAAACATGAGTGATTGCTTCCATATGACCGGAAATTTACCTTGCTGGAAAAATTGAGTAAATATGACTGCAAGGGACTTAGCCAAGACAGCTGCACAACGACAAAAAATCACAGCAGGAATGCCATCCGGACCAGGCGAAACTTTTTAATTTTCTCGACGCAGCAATAATCGTTTCTTCAGTTACCACGAACGTGGTCAAATTTAAAAAAATCTATTGGTACATCACAGGCAGCAGACTCAGCTTCATTATCTGACAGCTGGGTGCTTTGTCGTCTGGGTCTCTCTGAAGGATTTTGCCACACGGGACACGGTCAAATTGTCGATTCCCAACTGTTTCGCGATCCACCTGTGAGACTGGCCTGGATTTTTCACGACCGCGCCCATAATTGTTTGTCGATGCAATTCTTGCTTGAAGGCCATCTCGATAACTCTAGAAAGTGTTGCATTGTTTTCGAGTACAATCTTTACCTTTGAGAACAACTCGAAGTGGCATAAAATTTTTTTCTTATTCCTTGATTATTGAGATTTTCAGCCTCATGCTAGTTCATCTCCCGTAGTAGTCACTCAAACACCTCTTTGAGTATTTTCGTAACTTGTCCGGGGGTGAGATTTTAACTCGTGACTTTGGCATGACAGGTATGATGTCAACCACTACGCCAGGGTTTGCAGTTCCGGGTTTAAGTGATTGCTGTTGCATTTGTTTGGTGCGTTTAGAGAAAGGATGAAACGGTTGATTTGAGATTTGAGAAAATTATCGTTGTGGGCTTATTTTGTGTGCATGTGTTGCTCGTGGTTATCTCGATTCCTCTAGAGTGCACCCAAAAGTTGGAAAAGTAGCAAAAAACACACCTCACTAACATTGCATTTTACGCAATCATATCTTGTGAAAAATAATGATTCAATGATTCAAAAAACAAATACAATTTTTCACATCTTGAACTCTCATCTTCGGAGGATTGAATGTTGGAGGAGTTAAATTTTAAAACCTTCAATGCAAACATTTCTTGTACTCAAATACAATTCAACACTTTTGCTCCACGACAATCTCATATGTTTTCTCTTATCTAGGTTCCCCTTGCATTCGGAAGATTATATACTACAGGAGATATATGATATCATGGGAAAGGAATCGAAGAAGGTCACGCTCTGGGAGTGACGTGTTTGTGCTTCGCTGCTTGTTTTTGTTGAGAAAATTCAAAATTAATAGTGGAAATTAATGAGCCAGGAAGATGGATTGGGAGGAAATCGAAAGCCGGAGGCCACAGTGATGACAAAAAGAGTTGCCCGCTGTTTTGAGCGGAACCACAACCTCTCCGTACGAGATGTCGCAAAGAAGCTGGGAGTGACGCTTTCAACCGTGGATAGAACTAAAAGCTGGCCATTCGACTTACAAGAAAGTGGTGACTCCAAATCGCGACGATAAACAAAACACGTCGGCCAAAGCACGATCGCGAAAGTTGTACACGACGATGTTTGATTGCGTGGTACAGGACGATGAAACTTACGTCAAGGCAGACTATAAACAGCTTCCTGGACAGGAATTTCATACGGCAACCGGACGGGGAAAGGTGGCAGATATTTTCAAGCACATTTAACTGTCAAAGTTCGCGAAAACATATCTGGTGTGGCAGGCAATCTGTACCTGTGGCTTGAAGAGCTACGTTTACATTGCGACCGGAACCGTCAACCAGGAAAATTATGTGAGCGAGTGCCTACAAAAACGTCTACTGCCTTTCCTGAAGCGATACAATTGTTCCGTTCTGTTTTGGCCGGATTTGGCATCTTGCCATTACGGAAAAAAGGCCATGGAGTGATATGCTGCCAACAACGTCCAAGTGGTGCCCCAGGACAAGAACCCTCCCAACACGGCAGAGCTCCGCCCAATCGAACAATATTGGGCCATCGTCAAGCGGAATCTTAAGAAGACTCAAAAAGCTGTTGTGAGCGAGAAACAATTCAAGGCAAACTGGCGTACTGCGGCGAATAAAGTGGACAAGGAGACTGTACAAAATCTTATGACAGGTGTTAAACGAAAGACCCGTTAATTCGCATTCGGTAAAAAGGAAGCTTAGCTGAATATTTTTCCTGTATTCTGTATTAACTGAACTTGAAAAAGAAAAAGAATTTGACTTATTAATATAAACTTTGATCGACTCTCACACATTACTGTTTGACCAAATTTTGATCGGAACACCCTTTATATGTTTTAAAACCAATGGTGGAGATGCTGTCTGCTAGGGTTTCTGCTATCAAAACTATCAAACTTATCTCGCATTAAAAATTGTCCATTTTTGCTCTGCACATTAAAAGAAGGGAGTCGTTTCTGCTTAGGTGCTATTTGAACATCTTCCAAATAGTTCTCGTTGTCACTGAGCCAATAAAACTTCTGTGTTCCAACAAACAACCAGCTCAGCAGAATTCCCTTATAAAAATTCAGATCAGCGCATTTATTTTGTCCATCTACCGAAGAATTTTGGCAAACGGTACCATTTCTGCTGATATCAACGCCAACCCTCCCTACATCCATCGTCATTTGACGTAGAAAGATGTGATAAACTTTTAGTGGATCAGCGCACTTTTCGTTTCCGTCTACCGGCACCACTTCCGTCCGGTCCGGCTCTATGGCAGTAGGGAAATGTCTCGTCTTCGTCTTCGTCTTCGTGGGTAGAAAAGAAAAACAGAATATAGTGGAGTTTTACGATACCGACGAGTACGGTCCACGCCAAGGAAAAAGGATTAAAGTAGTAAAACAAACTAAAACACCCACGAAAAAACATGCTGCTGCTTCGGTCCGCAACGCAGCATTTTATCGTTAGCTTACTTTATCCTGTCAGGATGACTGTTTTCCGGCAAACATAACCAAGTCCATTAGGAAATTGCTACGGCAATGAACGGGTGGAAACTGCCCGGAAAAGTGATTTTCGCATGCATTGATGTTTTATCACTTGGTACTCCCATCAGCATGTAAGTCTTTCGCTAGTGATCTTTTGATAGCAAGCCAACACACAGAACAAAATTTTGAAATTCAAACCACCTCGCCCATGTTTTCAAACATGGTTACGTAAACCGTGTTCAATCGCAACACAAGCAGCTATGCTATGTCGAGTAGCATGAAGCAGAGATTGGGCTTAAATTAAACTAATTTGCATATTCCGATGTAACCATCATTGCTGCCGGGCATCGATTTTCCCTTCCATTGCTCACATGATAGGTAACTTTTCCATGGCAAGCCGTATGAGACACTGCACTGCACTATTACTAAGGACTATATCGTTAATTATGGGTACAGAGAAAAACTGTTTTTTCAGCTTGTTTTTCTCTTCCGGGGTGTAAAGTACAAAAATAATGTTTCTTAGCTATACAATCATCAAATTACAGTATATTTATTCAGTTATTCGTGAACATCGCCAAGTTACGCACTTTCTTCTCAATGTTCCTCATTAGGTTTTGGAAAACTGTTCCATCGATGCTTCTGCTCACATATACCCAATTCTTTTTGAATTTATCGACATCAGCGGCTTCTGTACCTTTCGACCGAAGTTTTGCTTCCATCAAAGCCCAAAACTTTATGCCTTATTTACGGACAATTTGGAGGATTCATCGCCTTCTCTACAAACTCGACTCCGTTTTCGCGATACCAGTCCATTATGGAATGCATATAATGGCATGACACCAAATCAGGCCGAAACAGTGTCTAACCTTTTTGCTTTCGGATGAGAGATAGCACACGTTTTTGAAGGCATTCCTTCCGGTAAATTTCGGCATTCATGTTCGCAAGTGCAAAAAAAGGCAAAGATTTCATACCACATTGGCGAATTGCTTGCCAGACCAGTACTTTCTTTCCGCATTTTTCACAAAAAATCTAATTTCCTAAGTTTGGCACATCGGTTCCTTGATTCACAGTGTAAAATTGTACCCTTGGAAGTGTTTTGTAGTCCAGCTTAACAAACGTTTTATCATCCATAAAAAAATTCGTTTCCTTTTTGCTCAAAACCTCATCGTACAACTTACGAGCTCAGATTTTCACGGAAGTCGGTAAAATTCGTGAAAAAGGACACCAATTCGCCGATCTGTCCTCTTCTTCGGCCAATTGAACGGTTTTGGGCGATTATCAAGCGGCACTTTCGGAAGGAGGTAACAGTGCCCTATAACATGCAGTAGTTCCAGAAAAACTGGACAGCAGCCACCAGTAAAGTTACAAAAGCAACTGTGCTGAATTTAATGAAGAATGCCAAGTCCAAAGTGCGAGCGTTTTACTGATACCAAGATATTTATTAATATAAACAGTCAAATGCTACAAAAGGTTATTTTTCTCCAATAAATCGAAAACTGAACTATTAAAACTTTGTCTCCACTTGGAAAAACCAGCATCACACTTTTTGAGCGGCTCCAATGACATCCTTACCCTTGCTTTATGCCGGTGCAATGCGGCTGTTAAGCGTAGATCAAAATCTTGTTTTCCCATGGAAGAAAACCATTATCACACTTTGTAATTTGCTCCAATAGCATCCCTGCCGTTGGTTTAAATCGGTACTAATATTTAAATACATATTTGGACATCTCCTTAAAACCAACTTAATGGAGCATTATCTGAAAACAAAGATAAACAAGAATTCAGCGTATCGTTTACCAAAACAAACCCTGCTGCCAACATATCAGTGATTTCTCTTGGAAGTGCCACGGATTCTTCAGCTCCCAGCAAAGCGATTATCACGTCTACACATTCCTACCCGTTCCTTATTTGAGCTGTATTTGGACGAGGCAGGCGCTGGTATTGCCTTAATTTAAGATCACCAGTTGTTACACATTTAGGATGTATGCTCGTCCCAAGCATCATATGTTTTTTTCTCTGTGTAATTACAGCTGATCAGGCTATAACGGAGGAGCAACCTTGGGCGATCAACCATGCTCATGCTCATGTTCAGTAAATTCCTCAAAATAATAGTATAAATTAATCGAAAACAATAGAGAAATATCTGTCTCCTCTCTCCTCTGTCTCCTTGTTCTCCCTTTATCCTGCATAGTTTGTACGAAATCAATTGCAAAGTATAGCGTCAGCAGATATCATGCTCTTAAGGAAAGCTACAGCATAACTTCAAGGTGGATACAAAAGTAACTACCTCATGACCCTATATAAAAAATACTCCACACAATTTATTTATTACACCGATTTCTATCCATTTCCGCCTCTTTCCTAATACAAAAAGACCTTGCAATACTTTTCACCAGCTTGTCGGCCTAAATAAAGAGTTAGTCGATAATGATTATGACATTTCTAAATTGCCCAACTTTTTTTCATACCTTTTCCGAATCTAACCAAATTTGGCCTAGTTTCTCTTAAAGGTGTTTTGTTTACATCCACTACGTTGTGCAGTTGACAGTGAAATTTCGGTCGAGATGGACGAAAATCAGCAAACCGTTCGAGAAAGGATTTTGTTCACCCGCATGCAAAATCCTGGGTTGTCGGATCACACCTTGGGAAAACTGATGAATATACATCATTCGACCCAAGTAACGTTGCCAAAACCATCCAACTTTATTAAGTTTCATGAAAGCCACTAGAAATCAATATGGTTTTATTATGGCACCAAGAGGTACCAATAGGTTTCATATTTTAGTCAGATTTATGAGAACCTACACAGCTTTTTTACAACGGTCAGTACCCCTTGTTTTCTCAAATTCATTTTACTCCTATCAAAGGTTTTATTTCGATTTTATGAACTAGCAAAATGCTCTTTTGAAATGCCGTTTTAGGACTCATTCATATTATCTTATTATGGGCAATTGAAAAAGAATTGTAATACCATTTTGCCTCCAGTAAATGCATTAAACGGTAAATTCACCAAATGATCAAATAGTTTTATAGTTGTCATTGTGAAGATAAATTGGGTATTGGCAGAACTGTGATTTTGTCCAATCGTCATATTAAAATAATTGAGATGTGGAAAAATTTATGCACCAAATTTTAAATGTAATGCAAATGAACTGAAGATCGGAGACCAATTTTGGCATTCTTTTAGATAACCATCTTGAATTTCACCAATTTTAAGGAAATTCATGAATCATTATCGAATATTTCTGCTTTATGTCGAATATATCTGTTTTTGTTGCATTTTCGACGCGCATTAATTTTTCGGCTCTTATCGTGCCAACATTCACCATAAAATTAAAGGCGCATATGATTTGAAGCAGTAACAAACTCAATTTTTTTTTGGATATTTTGCTAACAAACATGGATATTTTGCTAACAAATTTTCCCGCAAAACATTTTTCTTAGATATTATTAACTGCTAAATGAACCAGAAGAGAAGAGAATCGAACAAAACAGAACAACAAAAATCAACCACGATATCACAGTGAAGTTTGACAACCGTGGGCATGTGGCTGTATGCTGGTTTTTATGGTAGCCAATAGTTTTTATTAACGCTCTCAAGTGGTCGCAACATATTTCACTAGAACATTTTACAAACCGTCTATATAATGGGTCAAATTGTACAACTTTCGCCTTTAAAGAAGCATAGAGGAGGTGGTGGTACGAGAAGAAGAGGCGCGCAACGAGCAAGGTGGATCGATCAAGTAGAAGGCGACCTGTGAACAGCTATGGATCGAATACAATAGAGACAACTTCTGTGTACAGCAGAGGTCTGATTTGAAAGGTAAGGTAAGGTAAGTAAGAGGAGGTGTTGGTAGACAAAGCAGTTTTGAATGTAGTTTTATCACGAAAGTCTGTTGCTGCGCCATTGATGATGAGACTTACATCAAAGCGGATTTTAAGCAGTTGCCTGTGGATGGCCGTTTTAAACGGGAAGAAGTTATCGAAATTGACTTCCAAGTACCTGATTTGGCAGGCCATATGCCAAACGGTGTGAACCATTCGTGACTCAAGACGTGCCGTATAAAAGTGGCATTACGATTAAAAACTGTTGTTTTGGCCCGATTTGGCTTCACGATACTACTCCAAATCAATTCAGGAGTGATATGTTGCTAATTATGTGTATATTGTTCCGAAAAACATGAACCCATCAAACTTTCTTGAAAACCACCAGACTCTCGAAACCTATTGAGCCATGATGAAGCGTGAGTTTCGGAAGACCAAAGGAGAACTGGACCGAAATAAGAAAAACGTACCGGAAACGACTCAATCGCAAATGTCGAGCTTTTTACTCAAACTCATCCTAAAAAACTAAATCGACGTATGAAAGCTGAAATAAATACATTTATTGAACTACTGTGCAAATTTGGTTTCTTTTCAATAACTTAAGCCGATTTACCAATCAATCTGAAGTGTTGCAATAATTGTCGATTCACCCTTTGCTCCTATATGCAGCGGTCTTCAACAGACTGAACACTTAACATTTTACAACGAGACAGCACCCTGTTGACCAGTAGGAAAATTTTCCGGTTACGAAAAGTTCCATCGGTTGGAAAGAGAATTGAATATACACACTCGGTATACGCCTGAACGATGGGTGTTGCCGCTAGCCACACGACCACGAAGCCCAAGAACCTTTGTTCTTTTGCTAACTGGATTTGACGTCGTCTGCTCTAAGCTCAGTTTTCTAGAAGCACGTCCATAGTTATAAATTGGGAGCTTTCTAGGCCAACACCAATGCATGAGTTCAAGAACTCAAACCTTACATAATACACCAGGGAATAGTTGAATAGGCTTCGCAACATTTCTACCCATGGGGGTTTTGAATTTTGCGCGATACACTATTAGTGCACACTAGAAGTGTTCAATAATATTGCATCGCTACCCACGAGGATTGGGGTAGGGTGGGAGAATTGTTGGTGTATAAGGCTGTAGGAAGAAAAAGTTTAGAAAAAAATGTGAAGCTAGAATTATATAAGCAGAATCGCCTCACCATAAAAGACCTCGATGCAAGTATAGTACAGAGGATAGGCAAAATGATTGAGATAGGCAAAATTTTGCCCAAATTCAATTCCTTATAACTTTTTGAAAAATTGTTGAATTTGGACAAAACCGGAAGCATTCGACGGCAAATTTAGTCAATATTCAGGAACATGCATGGAATATTGGCCACCGGACACCGGAGATGTTCCGGATTTCCAGAGGGCATGTCAAAAAGACATTTTTCTGCTGCTCGTATTTTTGTGTGGTGTGAAGTTACATTGATGACCCCTTTTTTCCTAGAAACTAGAACTCATTGAAAATTGAATGCCGGTGGTTGCACTAAGATCCGTTGAAAAACTTCCGAAATATGTCCATTTCCGTAAAACTGGTTCCGGATGCTATGGTCAATCATGTATATCCTTCCAATCATGTATATATGATGATGTGATGATGTAATACTACCATCTATTGTTGCAAGGTAACTTTCCATAGCAGTGAAATAGTCTGAGAAACGATTTGTGCAGGATTCTATTATTGTATGTGATCATCAAGCTCCTGTATGAAGGGCCAAAAACGCCCGTAAGCAGAGACACTTACGCGAAACCCGCGAATATAGGGAAAAGAATCTCCTTCCAAAGGCAAGGTCACACAGACAGCACTAGAATCGAGCCCTCGATTGACAGAATAAACCCAATAGATGAGGTCGAAGAGCCCGCCCTCGTTCCGCGAAATGTTAACAATAAGGAGGAGGCAGTCCCATGCTCCCTATCCAAATCGTTTTACTTGGGTGCCCTGATGGTCCCTCCCTTTCCCAGTTATATTTTATTTATTATTTAGTTTTTTTTGCACACGAAAAATTAAGATAACATTATAGACAAGAATGCTAATTTATTCAAATTTCAAACTTAAATGATACATCCAATGGTTTGTTACTGAAAAATAAATAAAAATTAGATATGTAATAATATCCTTCTAGTCCTGGAAAAGCTGAAAACAGAATAGATCATTCCAAATATCAAAGATAAAATTTCAATAAAAGATATTATTTTATAAAACATGTTGTAATATTTTTCTGTATACTGATCTAGTAATATTTCAAAGATAGCAATTGTAGTGATCGAAGAGTCCGGTTTGATAATTTCTGAAATAATAGCTTTTCTTACCATAATACCACCAAACACGATATTAAAATATAATTCTACATTGCTTATATGCACATGCCAATCTTTTGTGAATATAGTAGTTGAAGTTTAGAAGTGCAATTTTAAATTAAATGTTATGCTGAAATGCTGAAAGACAATCCTTCCAATCATGTATATATCACCAAAACATCAATATTTTTCATAGAGGTGCTTCAGGGAGCATATTCAGGACGATCAGTTGCCCTGAACACTCTGTAGTAGGTTCCAGGTGCCCCGGGGGAAGTGGCCAATTTGGAATGTCCGGAACCATATCAATATGGGTATCAAACTTCAAGATTTTTCGAGGTGATACTTTTAAATGCATTTTAGAACCAGCAGCTGCCATGACCACTCTGTAGTCCGAATTCAACAATTTTTCAAAAAGTTATAAGGAATTGAATTTGGGCAAAATTTTGGCTATCTCAATCATTTTGCCTATCCTCTGTATCTAAGGCCTGTACTTGAAAAAAAAATGCACCCTTTTTATCCGTGTGTAACTTTTTTGTCCGTGGGTAAAAATTGATGAAAATCTAGTTTGGAGTAAATTGTTTACATGTGCAAAATTTCATAACAATCGGTTCAGTGGTTATTGAGATGTCATCGAAACAAGAAGAAAATCGCCGGAGAATTTTGCGCGCCGTCATGGAAAATCTGACTGCGACCATGAGATGGATCGGAAGACAACTGGGAATCACCCATGCAACTGTGTCTCGGGTGGAAAAATCGTTTAAGGAGTCCCAGACGACCGAGCGGCGGGCTGGAAGTGGAAGAAAATCGAAGACAGCTGACCCTGTGTAGGTCCGAAAGGTGTTGGATTATTTCAAGTGTAATCCGAACCTTTCGATTCGCGAAGCGGCTCTGAAGGTAAAGTGTTCCGAACCAGCAAACCATGAAACGAGCTGGGCTTCGTGTATTCAAGGTTCGCAAGGCATCGAACCGGCGTGATCAACAAAACACGGCGGCCAAATCCCGCGCAAGGAAGCTGTATCGAGAGTGGTTAACGAAACCGATGTGTGTGGTTATGGATGACGAAACCTATATCAAAGCAGACGCAAAGCAGATTCCGGGGCTGGAGTTCTACGTTGCCAAATCACGGGTTGATGTTCCGAAAGACATAAGGAAGAAGAAAGTGGACAAATTCGCCAAAAAATACTTGCTCTGGAAGGCCATATGCCAATGCGGTAAACTGAGTAAACCGTACATCACAACGGGTACCATCAACAGCGAAATTTACCGCACCGAGTACCTCCAGAAGCGTCTGTTGCCCTTCCTGCGGTCCCACGGAGGCGAGACATTATTTTGGCCGGACCTGGCATCATGCCATTACGCGCGATCGACGTTGGGTCGGTACAGAGACAATAACGTTGTTTTGTACCAAAAACCGCCAATCCCCCGAATTTTCCTGGGCGTGGCAAAACCATGAGGTAGCTTGATATCTACCAGGTTCCAGGGCTTATCTGGATCTTTACCCAAACGGGAAAGATGAAAACCAGTGTTGCCAGGGGTGATGTGGACCAGAAGTGCATTTGAACCCTCTAGTAGTAGTGCGCAGAGTTAACTTTTAATTCTATCCTCCTTTCCTTATTTTTCTATTCCTATAGAATTTGCATAATTTCAATTATATTACTGCTATTCAAAGAATCGTCTATTAATTTGAATACTTTTATTATAACTGAGTTTTATTATGGGTCTGCAATTTATTCTGAAAGCATCACCACACAGATTCTACGTTTGGTTTGGCTGTTTTTGGCAGAGGAGCGAATATTTTTGTATACTTGTAGAACGAAAAAAGAAACAATACAAGAATCAGGAAGGCTATGTTTCAAAACCAAGTAGGGTCACAGTGGAAGCAATTCCGAGTCTCAGGGCAGACGTAACCTGGATAGTCACACATTTTAGCCTCAGGTCGAAACAAGACCGACTAGCTATCTACGAAAGACCTACGTGGACGAATTACATGCATGCAAGTATCATCTAGCTAGGTGTATGTTCCCAACAAATCAAAAGCAAACAATAATAACAACAATGTGGATAAGTAAATGATTTAACATTTCCAAAACTACTAACACATAAACACATACAAACATAACTACATATTAAAAGACCGTCCACAAATATCCATGTCCAATAGAGCAGTTTTTTTCCCGATGAATTTAACGTTAAATACTTTGTTCCATTTGGGAGCGAAGAATTAGGGAGATAGCTGTTACATTGTCACACCTGTACTATATGAAATTGCGCAGATACCAAACATTGCACTGACAAGAATATCTCTAACAATATAATGACACGGACAAGTACAAAAACACGGGCCCAGACAACCAGAAGTCGTATAACAATGTTCAGATAGTATCGTATATTCCTATATTTTAAGTCTAAATCGCATATAATTGTGGCCTTTATCGTATTATGTTTAGGTTAATTCGTAAAGAGTGTAAATTTTCGACTTATATACGATGTGTCATTTATCCATCGTACTGCGTCACAAACTAAATCAGATTCACTCGTTCGACTTTTTAAATCGAATTTGTTATTGTAGATCAAATCGCATACGATGTCAAATCAACTCGTTTAAGAGAACAATGGAATTTGCACGTATATCGCCTCCACTTTTACACGTACAAGCCATATTTTTTGCATTCTATACGATTTGTTTACTTACAAATATGTCTGTGTATCAGGAAAACAACTTTCCATATACATACATTTTGGTTGTCTGGGCGGTGTTTATTTGGTCACCATAGACTAATCCTTCCGGCATAATCACTAGAAAATTTTCAAAAACCAACCCCGATCATTGCAATCCTACGGGGAGAAAAAAAAAAGATAGTGCAGTGCTGTAAATAGCCAACATAAGCGCACCGTTGCAATTGAAGGTTGTCTAGAAATATCATTCGCTGTATGAATAATGAATATTATACATACGATTTGTCGCAATACTTCTTGGGGGTTGACTTCAAGTACTACTAGCTGTCAACACAGACTACATCAAAGGCCTGGAATGTCGTCCCTAAGAATTATTGATTGGCAATTTACAAGTCCTTTTGAAATCTAGTTACTACTGCCGCGGATTATCATCTTTAGGAAACATCAAACAAAGCTCGTGAAATCTAGGATAGGGTATTAAATTGAGCTTTCATTTAACGACTGCATAACAAAACATCATCGTGGGAAAATTGAAACTGAAATTTAGAAAAATACTACGGTCCAATACTAATTACTTCAACTAGTGCTCAAGCGGCCAACATAGGCTATTGCTTCTAAGGTATTGGTCGTAGTAGAGGTGACGTTGGGAAAGGGTCTAGTCTTGACAACCAAGTTGTCAAGCAGCTCCAGCTAGATACCCTAAAAAAAAAAAACCGCCAACCCCCCAAATTTACCAGAGATTCGTCCGGTGGAAATATTTTGGGCCATAATGAAGGCCAAAGTTGGAAAATCGTCCAAGGTGTTTAAGAACGAGCTGGAGTTGAAGAAAGAATGGATGAACGTGACCAAAAAAGTGCATTTTTTCAGAGTACAGGCCTTATTTTGATTTTAGTATTCATCCATAGATACAGAAAGGACTGTCAAAGTGTACCACAAAAAAAACCAAAACCGACGAAGCTATGACGGAAGTTCTCAATCGAGATACGGTATCAGCAGAAGACACTCCAACACCTGCAAAATACGATCTCTTCGAGGAAAGGTCAACGCTCTTAAAGTTCATCCCTATGCCAAGGCTTCACATCTTGAAAACCCACGGAAAGTCAAACGAGGACGTTCAACACTTAAGGGGGGAAACGTTCTGAGGAACCGGACATCCCTAGCAACCAACACTGTAGCAACGTAGCAACAGCGAGTTGGACATGTACGATCATGCGAATGCACTTTAGACGCTATGGATAGAACAGCTGTAAGCGAACTGTTTCCACCCGGAGGACTTTCGCTGACATGACAGAACCAGCGAACAAAACCAGTTGGAGAAGCGGAGCAGCCTTTAGTCTTAGTTTGAATTCAAAAGTGTTAGATATAATATATAGTGAATAAATTTTTTTTTTATTATGCCGCGAACGAACACGGCATAATTTATATATCCGCAACAACCGGATCAGGAATCGAAACCGCCGCCTTCGGCTGGGTAAACCGTGCTCTTACCGGCTGAGCTATCTGAGCCCCCTCTAGTATGAACTTCAGATACATGATTGCAATGAATGTTACTTGGCTCCTTTGAACTGATTTTAACGACATTTGAGCCATATGAACGAATAGAAAAAAAAATCCCATTCAGGTCGGATTTTTATTTAAATGATCGAAAATGATTTATTAAATTTTAATTCACACTAAGAACATGAGTTTTAATTAATCTACAAACAAGGAAGAAATATAACCTGTGGAACTTCTTTCCTAGGTCCTTGTTGCGTAAGCTCAAAACCAAGCTGAATCGAATCTCTAAACTCGAATTCTACATTCATAACGTGTAACATTGCACTACAATTCTAATTCCCTTCGACCCATTTTTGACTCAAACTATCCAACCAGGTCGGTTTGGGCTAATCGTATCTGTACATGTGTACATAGTTGCTGTGGTCGTACGGTGAAAATGCCATTAAAAACTTTCCCAGATTTATGACTATTCGGATTACAACAACCGTTTCCTCGCCTTTGTTGTACGGAGTTTGAATTGCTAAACACCACGAAACCAAAGGATGAAGGTTCCCACCCACCAAAAAACAATTGCGTACGTGCCCGGTTGGTTGGAGTTTCCGGTTACACCCATCGGGACTCGTTTGAGGGTAGTTAATAACAGTTGAAAGTGGGTCATGGCGATCCACATTTGCCCGCAGTAGTTGGGTGTAGTAATTTTAACTTTAATGTCTACGAATCCTTGAATGTTTACTTGATTGCATTGCACGTCAAGCTGAAGAAAAAACTTACCGAGCTGGAATGGTGATGACCACGTTGGCCTCCCGCAGCCGCTAATGCCGACTGTTGTTGCATATGGTGATGATGCTGCTGCTGCTGGATCTGTGTCATTTGCTGTTGGTACTGTTGATGGTACTGATGCTGTAGTTCAGCACTGCCGCCATGTCGGTGAGGATCTGCCGACTTTGGCGACATTGGTTGGTGCGAGTGATGCGATTTAGACGATTTCCCGTTGCCAATCTCCCGACTGGCACTGTGCGACAGTGTCGCATGGGATGACGACGGGTGATGGCCATGGACGTGGCTATGACTATGGCCATGATGCACCGTCGGAGGTGACGGCATATTGTGACCACTGTGTGGCAAATGAGACGTATGGTGCAATCCCACCTGATGACCATGGTGATGCGGAAGATGGCCCTGCGCTGCTTCCAGCAGCGTGGGCTGTATATGAGTCACAAACTGTGCCATCGCTGTTAACTAAACGCTCACTCACTAGGATACGGCACTTGAATTGATTTTATTCTAACTTTTTTTTTCTTCTTAAGGAACTTTCTTCAACGATAACTTTACACGTGTAAAAACTTTAGTAGATAGCACTATTTACTGGCATGTATAACGTGATAAGGTAAGGGATTAGTATTTGCTTCTAGGACTGGATCGAAAGCGACGAGTAACTACTTTCCAAGCGACGAGTAACTGCAAGTAAAAGGAGAATGAGGATGTTTGATTAGAAACATTATCAATAATTGATGTACGACTTATTTATCTACTTGAATACCTATGGGATAACCACTGCAATCATGCAATCCTGAAACAAGCTCAGCCATTTTAAATAATTGGCACCGACGCAAGTTCCATCAAACAACCATGGCAGCCAGCCAGCCCACTCTGCTTCCTGTCGAATCCCCACTGTCTGATAATCTGATCAACTCTGTTTCGACGGCAAGTCGCCATGGGACAGATACACCGCCAGTTGATTGAGTCGGCGTTTCGTACCGAGCTGGAGCTGGCACCAGTCATCTACCGCAATAAAAATCACTCCCCACCCACACCCAAGGCACCCACCAAACACGAGGGGCGTTGTCGTCGCATTTTCAGTACAGAACCGAAACCATGGTTCGGGGATAGTCCCGTTACCCAGTGACAACATTGTCGTGCCTATATCCTAGCGTTCGATACAAATTGATATCCTTTTTCGCGAAGCCGCTTTGCAGCAGACCCGTTTTGATGGAGGAATAAATCGGACGATTTATTGGTCATTAGTGCTTGATTGGAATAATCCTTGCTCGTTACGATCCGTTCCGAAGCATAAGCTTGGGATACTGAAGCGTTGCGATGGCTAGTGCAGAATGATGTTCGCACTTGTACAAAGTGTATATTTAAAAGGAATACATTTTACAGCAACTTTGGTTATTAGTTGATTTTGCCAATTCAGGATGAAATGTAGAGGGGCCTTGTGAACAAGTGTTATAAAAAAAAATGATAGGTAGCTGACAATTTCCTTTACATTGATGATAACTCAGGTAACCCATAGGCAATCAATAAAGCACGTAAGTAGCCCTAAATGCGTCTTAACGACCAGCGATACAATGCATATGAGCATTATAGTCATCTTAATTGATATTCAAAAGCAGGTTTTGAATTTGAATTTTATTTGTCGTCAATCATTTCGTAGATCTTGTTACATTTTTGCTTAACATCTAAGAGTTTTCAATTAACTATTGTCTAGTCAGCCTAACAAAAAAAAGCTTTTTAAGTGTATTTTTATTCATTGTGATATCAATCGTTTCGCTATACGTGTTGAAGCAGGACATCATGCTACTTAAAGGAGCATTTTTGGCATAGTTCGTTCTTTGATTGTTAATAAAAAATAAATTTCTATTTCTTAGAGAGCGAGTAGGAGCATAAAAATTTAAGTTTTCTAATATTTCTGTACTGATTATTCGTAGCTCAATAACATCAGCTATGAAAGTTATCATAGAGAACTCTCTTCGCCTTTGAAGTCCGTCTAAATTAATCAACAAACATCGCGACTCATATGATGGTAATGGCAGACGTGTCCAACCTAATTTTCTTAGAGCAAACAACACAAATTGTCTCTGAACCGATTCTATACGATTTACATATGTTTCTTGATATGGAGCCCAAGCAACGCTACAGTATTCTAGTATGGGCCTCACATATGCCACATAAAGTGTTTTGAATGTGTAAGGGTCGTTGAAATGCAAACTGTATCTTTTAATAAACCCTAGCATGTTATTTGCTTAATAGATGATACTATTGTAGTGATCAGCAAAGTATAACTTAGAATCAAGTATAACTACTAGGTCTCTAATTTGATGACATCTTTCAATTGCTATCTGACCTAGAGAAACTGTTTTTTGTGTTATGAAATGCTTTCTCGTGAACAATATAGAGGTGCATTTTTTATCGTTAAGTTCTAACAAGCATTTTTTACACCCAAAAAATGTAAAAAATATTGATTTCGTGTTGAAAAATATCAAGATCATGTGGTTTTTGTATCTCCATAAAAAGTTTCATGCCGTCTGCATATACTAAGACTTGAAGGACTTTAAAAAAATGCTCTACATCGTTAACAAATAAAACAAATAATAAGGGACCAGGATTTGAACCTTGTGGCACTGTAACATTTACTATTTTAGAGAGATTGCCGTCAAGTCGTACTCTTTGCGTTGTCAAGTATGACTCGATCCATTTCAGTAATCTTGGATTAAATCTCAACCTTGATAACTTAAAAATCAGCAAAGGTATGTCTACTCTGTCAAAAGCTTTACTCTAAAGGGTGATACGGTCAAAATTTGGTCAAGGGAAAACGCGTGTAAATCGGTGAAATCGTTTATTTAAAAAATCAAATTAAATTTCTTTTTCAAGTTCAATTAGTATAAAATTCAGGAAAAATATTCAGTTAGGCTTCCGCTTTTCCAAATCCGAATTGCCGGGCCTTACGCTTGACCCCTGCCATCAGATTTTGTACAGCCACCTTGTCCACCTTCTTCGCCGCAGAAAGCCAGTTTGCCTTGAACTGCTGCTCGTCCTTAGCAGTTTTTTTGGTCTTCTTTAGGTTCCGCTTGACAATAGCCCAGTATTTCTCAATTGGGCGGAGCTCTGGCGTGTTGGGAGGGTTCTTGTCCTTGGGAACCACCTGCACGTTGTTGGCGGCGTACCACTCCATGGCCTTTTTACCGTAATGGCAAGATGCCAAATCCGGCCAAAACAGTACGGAACAACCGTGTTTCTTCAGGAAAGGCAGCAGACGTTTATTCAAACACTCTTTCACGTAAATTTCTTGGTTGACAGTCCCGGAAGCTATGAAAATGCTGCTTTTCAAGCCACAGGTACAGATGGCTTGCCAAACCAGATATTTCTTTGCGAACTTTGACAGTTTCGTGTGCTTGAAAATATCTGCTACCTTTCCCCTTCCTTTTGCCGTATAAAACTCCTGTCCCGGAAGCTGCTTGTAGTCGGCTTTGACGTAGGTTTCGTCGTCCATTACCACGCAGTCAAACTTCGTCAGCATCGTCGTGTACAGCCTCCGGGATCGCGCTTTGGCCGTCGTATTTTGTTTATCATCGCGATTTGGAGTCACTACCTTCTTGTAAGTCGATAGTCCGGCTCGTTTTTTGGCTCGATGCACGGTTGTAGACGATACACCCAGCTTATTTGCGGCATCTCGGAGAGATAGGTTAGGGTTTCGCTTGAAACTACCGGCAACTCTCTTTGTCGTCTCAGCGGCTTCCGGTTTTCGATTTCCCCCCGATCCAGACTTCCTGGCTGTCGACAAACGTTCCCCAAACACTTTAATTACATTTGTAACGGTTGATTTGGCAACTTTTAGCGATTTTGCCAACTTTGCGTGCGAGTAGCTCGGATTTTCGCGATGCGCGAGCAAAATTTTGATACGCTGCTCTTCTTGCTTGGACGGCATTTTGACAACTGAAGAGTGAATTCCAAAATCAAAATAGGAGCAACATTCTACACACACACACCTTCAAAATGAGGGGTGTTCAGGTTTTTTAAATGCAAAATTGAAAGAAATACGTCAAGTTGATATTGACCAAATTTTGACCGTATCGCCCGGCTATCTATCGAATTCGTCCACCGGGGGCCAGAGTGTCGGACTCCGACCAGAGAAAAAAAAGAACTCTAATTTTAGGGCTCTATGCCTTCTTGTCCCCTACCGACTAAATTCCATCTCGAGCCTCCAGCCATTCCCCCGGCACTATCTGTTGACATTCCTTCTTGGGGTGGCATTTCCATTTGGCGCTCCGCTGCTGGCATTTTGCTCCTGCTTTCACTCCGCTTTGCTTTGCTACTTCGTATCACTCCTATCTGCCTTTGCTCTCCTATCGTCGCCATTTTCTTCCAGTTCTCTTCGCTCTCTCCCTGACTCTCCTCAGCGCCGAAGGTGGTCCACGTTGTGGGAAACGTCCGCACTGGTGGTGCCCCGACTACCAACGGATATCGCAGGGGAGCACAGTCTTCGTATCCGAGTTGTAGAGGTTGTCCGACAGTTCCGGTTGGGGATGACGTCCGCACTGCCGGGGCCCTACATACTCGAAACACTTCTTCGAATTCTTCTCCAATTCCCTGACGAATCGAGTGCCGAAGTCGGTCCGACGATTCCGGTTGGGCAATGACATCCGGTTCATCGGCGCCCCGACGACCCGACGTCAAGCACATTGTCCTCTCTCCTTAGGTCTGACATTGTTCTGCTTCTCTCGTTCGCTGATCGCTCCTCCACTTTTGCTGCAGCTCGGTTAGAATGCTTGTGACTATTCTATCGACACTGGTCCGCCCTCCATCCTCCCGACACCTGTACTCATTTTCGGTGTCGTGCCCCCCCACCGGGTCCCGTATCTCCCAGCTACCACTGCATCTAACCGAAATTAGAGGCAGAAGGACGGGGGCATTTGAAAACCACTTGCTCCGGTGTTTCCTCCACGTGCTCGCAGTCCGGACAGAAGGGTGACGCAGCATGACCACACCGATTCAGATATTTCCGAAATAGCCGTGACCTGACAGAAACTGCGTCAGGTGAAAGTTCACCTCTCCATGCCTCCTGTTCACCCAAGCCGACACGTTAGGAATGAGGCGATGGGACCACCTTCCATTATCGGCGTTATTCCATTCTTGCTGCCGCCTAGCCAGCGAGTCTGCTCCAAAAAACGAGCCGGACTATCGACTTACAAGAAGGTAGTCACTCCAAATCGTGATGTTAAACAAATACGACGGCCAAAGCGCGATCCCGGAGGCTGTACACGACGATGCTGACGAAGTTTGACTGCGGTAATGGACGTCGTAACCTACGTCAAAGTCGACACAACAGCTTCCGGGATAGGAGTTTTATACGGCAAAAGGAAGGGGAAAGGTAGCAGATATTTTCCGCACACGAAACTGTCAAAGTTCGCAAAGAAATATCTGGTTTCGCAAGCCTTCTGTACCTGTGGTTTGAAAAGCAGCATTTTCATAGCTTCCGGGACTTCATACCTCAATATGAATTTCCGTGAAAGAGTGTTTGAATAAACGTCTGCTGCCTTTCCTGAAGAAACACGGTTGTTCCGTACTGTTTTGGCCGGATTTGGCATCTTGCCATTGCGGTAAAAAGGCCATGGAGTGGTACGCCGCCAACAACGTGCAGGTGGTTCCCAATGACAAGAACCCTCCCAACACGCCAGAGCTCCGCCCAATTGAGAAATACTGGGCTATTGTCAAGCGGAACCTAAAGAAGACCAACAAACACTGCTAAGGACGAGCAGCAGTTCAAGGCAAACTGGCTTTCTGCGGCGAAGAAGGTGGACAAGGTGGCTGTACAAAATCTGATGGCAGGGGTCAAGCGTAAGGCCCGGCAATTCGGATTTGGAAAAGCGGAAGCCTAACTGAATATTTTCCGAATTTTATACCAGTTGAACTTGAAAAAGAAATTTAATTTGCTTTTTAAATAAACGATTTCACCGATTTACACGCGTTTTCCCTTGACCAAATTTTGACCGTAGCACCCTTTAGGTTTGGATATGGTAGCGTGGTATGTTTTGCTCCAGTCATCCATGTTTCGATGATATCGAACGTTTCCGTCGTTAGCATCTCTACCTCTTCCAACGTCTCACCGGTTATCGTGAGGATGACATCATCCGCAAATCCGACAATCTCAACACCTTTGGGCAGCTTCAGAGTTAGTACTCCATCGTACATCACGTTCCAGAGCGTTGGGCCGAGGATGGAACCTTGTGGCACTCCTGCCGTGACCATGACCGACTTCCGCCCCAACTCCGTTTCATATACCAGAATTCTGTTCTGGAAATAGCTTTCAAGTATTCTGCACAAATAGTCAGGCACTCGCATTCTGTGTAACGCTTTGACGATTGCCTCCTAGCAAGCGCTGTTGCAAGCGTTTCATACGTCAATCGCAATGACGGCTCAGTACCGATTGCCGCGCCTCTTATGTTTGACTGCCCTTTCTGCGCTCTGAACGACTGTTCGGATTGCGTCCACCGTCGAGATTCCTTTTCGGAATCCGAACTGCCTTTTAGAAAGACCGCTCTCGCTCTCCGTGCTCTTCGTCAGCCTGTTAAGGATGATCCTTTCCAGGAGCTTGCCGAGGGTATCCAGCAGGCATATGGGTCTATACGATGCTGAATCCCCTGGCGGTTTTCCCGGTTTCGGCAGCAGCACCAACTTCTGGACCTTCCATCTGTCCGGAAAGTAACCTTCATCCAGACATTTCTGAAGCGCCGTTCTGAACATGTCTGGAAACGCCGATAAGCGTTGCCCAAGGGATCGGTATCAGCTTCCCGGCACAGCTGTTTGAAGCAGATCGATTTACTGATCTTGATCTCCCGTTTGAAAGCTGCTTTAGCTGCTCGGCACACAATCTTCTGTTCTTCTCTCTTTGCTTCGGTTTTTGACCTCTGGTAGCGTCTCCTGGCCTGGATGCACGCAACACGGAGGGTACTTAGTGTCTCGTTCCACCAATACACTGGACGCCGCCGGTTCATGGGCTCCAATTTTCTCGGCATCGACGCATCGCACGCCCTCGCTAGCGTTTCTGTTAACTCCCCAGTTTCCAGATTCGGAGTTCTAATTTCTGCTCGGAGCGCTTTAACGAAGACGTCCCTGTCAAATTCTTTCGTTTTCCACTTCTTCTCGCAAGATCTCGACCTCCGCGACACCGTAGGGGTTTGCCGACCGATACAATAGTGAATCGCCTGATGATCGCTATGGGTGTACTCTTCGCTGACCCTCCAGTTCATGTTTTCCAACTGCGTCGGACTACAGAACGTAACGTCGAAGATGGATTCCCGGCCATCTTTACGGAATGTGCCGACTAGGCCCTCGTTGTACAGTCTAACGTCCAACTTTGCCAGAGCCTCCAGTAGACCCTTACCCTTTGCGTTAGTCAGTCTGCTGCCCCATTCCACAGCCCAGGCGTTGAAGTCTCCTCCGATGATAACCGGCTGTCGTCCGACCAAAGTGTGTGTTTGCGTGGCGTGTGTGTGTGTGTGTGTGTGTGTGTGTGTGTGTGTGTGTGTGTGTGTGTGTGTGTGTGTGTGTGTGTGTGAGGGTGTGCGTGTGTGTGCGTGTGTGTGTGTGTGTGTGTGTGTGTGTGTGTGTGTGCGTGTGTGCGTGTGTGTGTGTGTGTGTGTCATTCTCTATCCCTCACCCAACCGGAGGCATTGGGCGAGTAGATCTGCGAATAATTTGATCAATCATATGCTCTGCAATGGTGCCCTCTTTGTTATGGAGGCCAATACAATAAAAAGGAGAACTTTTGAGGCAAGACAAGTTATCCTCAAAGCTTTGGGGGAAATGGGAGGTACTGGGAGTCCACAACAGGTACAGCAAGTCAAAATAAAGGTTTAACAAATTCTTTCGAAAACGATTTGAGAAATAAAGGAGGTAAACCATCTGGTCCAGCACCCTTTGAGGCATCCAATATTTTAAGATTTCCTTATCGGATAAACTAAAAACTGAAATATCTTTCATTGGTTCAGGGAGGTACGAAAAATATTGATGATCACGCTCACTATCATAATGAGATGTAAAGACGTCCTGAAAGAAATCAGCAAATAAGTCACATATTTCATTAGAAGTATTACCACTTTTGTCACCTAGAAGCATTTTTTGAGATTTTTGTTTCTCTTTAACATGTTTGAAGAAGTGCTTAGGATCCGATTTCATATTATTTTCTATTTTTGTGTTGTGTTCTTTGTATGCTTTTAACATTTCAAGATTTAGCTGATCACATATGGCCAGGTAGATTGCGAGGTTTTCATCACTTTTATTTCTTTTATACGCTTTATGTGATTTCTGCTTTCTATTTTAAAAATTGATTACCTGTTTATTGAACCACACTTGCGCTCTGTTATTAATTTTCTTCCTTCGCTTTTTGGGGACTGTTTGTTCTAAAATATCATACATTATTTCGTAGAATGCATCCAGTGATTTTTCTATGCCATGATTACGCGTTAAAATTTGCAAATCGACACAATTTAATTTATGTTTGACTAGCTGAACCCGGTGGGAGTGCTGCAACGCTTGCAACTAAATGAAGGAAAATTTAATAGAACTGGCACGTTTATGGTTGTTTTACGGAATGAGTTTTTTTCTTGACTAAGCAGGGGTTCAAACTTCTATCAGAACATGCTTCTTACTCAAGAAATACACGTTTTGTGTTTTAGTAACCTGGATAATTCTCATGTTTCGTAGAAATTTGTGTTTCATTTGTATGGGGACCCTCCCTTCCAGAGGGGGGTGGTTTCTCAAACCACCATACAATCATTGCCTTCAATACCCCCCATATGCCAAACTTGGTTCCATTTGCTTGATTAGTTCTCGAGTTATGCAGAAATTTGTGTTTCATTTGTATGACAGCCCCCCCCCCCCTTTCAGAAAGGGGAGAGGTCTTGAACCACCATAGAAACATTTCTTGCCTTCAAAAACCTCCACATGCCAAATTTAGTTCCAGCAACTTGATAAGTTCTCGAGTTATTCAGAAATTTGTGTTTAATTTCTGTGGAACCCCCCTCCCTTTCTAGATGGTGAGGGAGTCTTAAACTACCGTAGAAACATTTCTTTCCACCTTCACATGCCAAATTTGGTTCCATATGCTTGATTAGTTCTCGAGTTATACAGAAATATGTGTTTCATTTGTATGGGAGACCCCCCTTTCAGAGAAAGGAGGGGTCTCTAACTATCTTAAGAACCTTTCTCGGTCCCGAAAACCCCTCCATACAAAATTTCACGCCGATCGGTTCAGTAGTCTCCGAGTCTATAAGGTTCAGACAGACAGACAGAAATTCATTTTTGTATACATAGACTAGCTGAACCCGGTGCGTGCGCTGCTACGCTTGCACAAAATGAAGGAAAATTTAACATAACTGGAACGTTTATTGTTTTTTTTTTCGGAATGAGTTTTTTTTCTTGAATAAGCAGGGGTTCAAACTTCTATCAAAATATGCTTCTTACCCGAGATATACACGTTTTGTGTTTAAGTAACCTCATTTTTGTAATTATCATTTTTGGTAGAAATTTGTGTTTCATTTGAATGTGAGCCCCCTTCCTGAGAGAGTAGGGGTCTCAAACAATCATAAGAACCTTCCCCAGCCCCAAAATATAAATTTCATATAAATTTTCACGTTGATCGGTTCAGAACTGTCCGAGTCTGTAAGGGTCTGACAGACAGACAGACAGACAGAAATTTATTTTCCCTCTACCCTACCCTCCAAAAACCTCCACATGCCAAATTTGGTTTCTTTTTCTTCTTTGGCTCTTGAGTTATGCTTAAAATTATGTTTCATTTTTATGGGAGTCTCCCCTTCCAGAAGGCGGAGGGGTCTCAAACCGCCTTAGAAACATTTATTTCCTTCAAAAACCTCGACATGCCAAATTTGGTTACATTTGCTTGATTTGTTCTCGAGTTATGCAGAAATTCGTGTTTCATTTGTCTGAGAGACCCCTCTTTCAGTGAGCGGAGGAGTCTCAAACCACAATAAAATCATTGTTTGCCTTCGAAAACCTCCACATGCCAAATTGGGTTCCATTAACTTGATAAGTTCTCGATTTATTCAGAAATTTGTGTTTCATTTGTATATGTGCCCTCCTTTCAGAGAAGGGAGGGGCTCGAGTCAACTTAGAAACATTTCTTGCCTTCAAAAACCTCCACCTGTCAAATGTGGTTCCATTAACTTGATTAGTTCTCGAGTTAGGCAGAAATTTGTGTTGGATTTGTTTGGAAACTCCCCTCCCTCCCCCTTCCAGAAGGAGGAGTCTCAAACTTCCATAGAAACATTTCTCTCCTCCAAAAATCTCCACATGCCAAATTTGGTTCCATATGCTTGATTATTTCTCGAGTTATGCACAAATTTGTGTTTCATTAGTATGAGAGCCCCCCTCTTAGTGAGGGCGGAGGGGTCTTGAGTTACCTTAGAAACATTTCTTTCCTTCAAAAACCTCTACCTGCCAAATTTGGTTCCATTTACTTGATTAGTTCTCGAGTTATGCAGAAACTTGTGTTTCATTTGTATGGGAGTACGAGGAAACTTCGTAGTTCGTAGTTGACTTGTTTTTATACCACGTCTTTATCCTCTAACCTATATGGAACGTATGGGAACGGTTTTAATATTTGCCCAATATAAACTTCGTCCCCAGGTAACCAATAAGCATTGAAATATGCACTAATTCCGCATCATACTTGCATTTACGATTCTTCTTGCTGTACATTGGAATGCATAGCTGTTGTATAATAGCATACGCATGATATCTGCATTTTTAACGTAGGACTACGTCTCTCTTTTCTATACCGGGTATCATTTCAAAATTTTGAAAAATGAGAGCGTTACGTTAAGTGAAAGGTTCTTGAACGCTAATAACTCTCGTTCAACTGAACACAATGACTTCATTCAGACATCATTCGATCAAAAAAACCTACAAAATGTTTGTATTGAAATAACAATTAAGTGCTATTAGTGTAAGTAGTTCAATTTTTTACATAAAAAAGACCTAATTTTGCTCCTATACAAATCTCCATATGAACAGATTGAAAATATATTTTTCCCTATCCGGGTCGTCATAAACGGGTAACAAATGGTTCAAACTGTCTTTTTCTTTTTACTGCATTAGGTTCTATTCCATGATAAATACAAAAATAGCCACACCCCTCAGCTGCAATATTATTTTGCTTTGTTGCCGGTGCCTTAGGGGCTATTCATAAACCACGTAGACATTTCTGGGGGGATGGGGGGATTTGACCAAGATGTACGCTCCATACAAAATTTCAAAAAATTGTATGGAGAAAGTCTACGAGGGGGGAGGGGTGTCTGAGATTTTCAAAAATGAGTCTACGTGGTTTATGAAGAGGCCCTTATTTTATAACTGAGGCTCGTCCCCTCTTCCGAATTTTGCTTGGTATTGTATTTTCGTGCCTCTCTTCATTCAGGGCTATGCTATCAACAGGGTGCGGCAGAAAATAATGCGAAAATGTTCAAACTTGAGTATTGTGTTAATTCGTGTAGCTAGTGACTAATTTCTGTCGAAAGTGTATTTGTTTATGTTTACTTTCAAGTGCTGCATCCAAACATTCTACTTGTTTTATTGCAAATTCGTCAAAATGTTCGCGAAAGAAGTGATCACCAGTTTGTTGCTCGCCCAGAAGAAGCCGAAAGAGATTGCCAAGGTGGTAGGGTGGGTAGGGTAGTTTATCGCATAAAAAAGTCCCTGCAGGATGGTCCTAAGCAGTGGAAGCCGGGAAGCGGACATCCGCCCTTTGCACGCACGCCGAACGTGATCAAAGCGGTCCGTGCAAAAATTGCTCGCAACCCGGTGCGTTCCATTAGAAAACTTGCAAAGGAAGCCAATATTTCGGAGAAATCCATGCGGAGAATCATCAAAGAAGACCTGCATGCATCTTCCAGAGCCAGAGTGAAACGCCACTTGATTACGGACCGGGTCAAGGAACTACGAGTGACTCGTTTCAAGAGATTGCTTTCCTTGTTGAAGAAGTAAAAAATGATAATCCTGTTCTCCGACGAAAAGCTTTTCAGCATCGATGCTGTGGCCAACAGCCGCACGGACCGGTTCATTTCACCGCAGAAAATGGAGAACGTTCCGGAAAAAGTGAAATTCAAATTTCAAACCAAACATCCGGCTGGTGTCATGATGTTTGGCTTGGTGGCGTCCAACGGTTTGAAAATGCCGCCTGTTTTCATTGATGCTGGAGTTAAAATCAATACCGAAGTGTATATCGGTATTTTAAAGGACCAAGTGCTTCCCTGGGTGAAGGCCAACTTCTCCGAGGACCAAAACGTTGTCCTACAGCAGGATGGAGCGCCGTGTCACACGTCCAATCGAACCCAACAATGGTTGAACGATAACATGAAGTTTTGGCCGAAGGATTTGTGGCCCCCAGCAGTCCAGATCTTAATCCGTTGGATTATTCGATTTGGGCATATGTTGAAGCACGAGCCTGCAAAACATCACACCCTAGTGTGAAAACCCTGAAGTCAACCATAACACGCACATGGCAGTCAATGTCGGAGGACTACGTCCAAAAGGCATGCTCTGGCTTCCGGCGTCGGCTCGAGGATGTTATTAATAAAAATGGAGGACACATTGAATAAATTTGTTTAAAAGGACTTTATAAAGATAACTGCACTCGAAAATGTTGATATTATTGATTGAATTAGTTGAAAATGGGATTTGAAAGAAATAGAACAAATTTTCGCATTATTTTCTGCCGCACCCTGTATATAATGTTTAGTATATAATACGCGAGATAAACCGAAATGATTTCAGTTTTCGACACGAGCTCTCAGCTGGTCGTTCGGCCAGGCCTTTTCCTCCCCCCACAGTCCGTCCAGTTATGGTATGGGAGACAGAGTCGTGCAAGACCAGCGAATCGGACAGTTACCGTTTACCCAATTCAATGATAAAATTTCGGGCCTCTGAAAACTGGTCATTCGTCCTTTATGAAATCATTTCGGTTCATCTCGCGTGTTATATACTAGCGTTGAATAGCATAGCCCAGAAAGATCACGAGGATCACGAATGTTAAGTACGGAGCAAAATTCATAAGAAGGGACGGGTCCAAAGTAAAATTATAGACTTATTTTATTAACATCTGACCAACCATATGTGTAACGATAAGTATAAATTAGATGATACCATTATTACTATAAACCAACGCGGTCTTACGCAAACTTTGCGGTTATAACCCTGATATAACCCACCACTAATTTGTTTATGCTTGATATATTATTAGAATAACGCACTGAAAATGCTTAATTAAATACCTCTTTATGTTCGTCAACCTGAGTGGCCATTTTATTCTACCATCTTTTCATCTCTACAGTCTTTTTCAGCTTTCGCTTAACAATAACCAAATATTTCTCGATTGGGCTAAATTGAAGGCAATTGGGTGGGTTGAGCTCCTTTTTGAAGAAATCCATACCTGTTGTCACGGTACCAATGAAGTGTCTCTCGACTGTAGTGGAAGCTAGCCAGATCTGGCCAAAAGTTAACAGGGCCTCTGTGTGCTTTGATAAACAGTAGATTGCGTTTTTCCAGGCATCCGCTGTTTTTGTCCGCAGCTGTAAATCACTTGCCAAATCATAAATTTTCTTACGGACCCATCAGCAAAAACGAATTTATATGTGTTTGAGGTCATCTTCCGAACAACAGTTTTTCGCTCACGGAAACGCTTGAACACACGCACACGATAAATTTAGCCAAATTGAACGATTTTGCCATTTTTTCAATTGACTACGAAGGAAAATTCATTTCCTTCTTTCGGCGTTAAGCACAGAAAGGAGAGAGTTTCCCGAAGAAACTGCTGTCAAAACATTCTTCTCACAGCTTCTCACGTATTTTAATATGCTTGGAAAATTTGTCTAAACACAAATTATAATTTGGCTATGGCATGGTGAAACCAGCCACCAGCAAAATCCTTTGCAAATAAAGTAAAATCCAGAAAATATACAACCGAAACCTGCCGAAAACAAACGCCGTTTAACTCTTTCATAACACAAACAACCCACACGCCAAGTGTGGAAACAACTTTATACCTAAGCTGCTGAAGCGTCCTTGAGATCTTGTCACGTTTCCGCATTGAAACAAACATCATATATTTCCACGCGCTTTGAAGTAGGCTCTCCATCTTCGAGTTTCCCAAAATGAGAAGATTACAATCAACAAGCATCATCGTTCATCGTTCAAACACAAGAGGATCCGACCAAAGTAAATAGCTCCTTCACCGTGAAGAACCACTTTTCTGGCCATGCTTTCGAGCAGCAGTAACTCTTTTATTCTCACTTTTTTTTTATTTCTAGACAACAAGCTTTTTTTTTATTTCTAGACAACAAGCTTTTTTTTTATTTCTAGACAACGAGCAACCGAAACAAAAATGGCAACAATATTGAAGGAATGAAAAAGAACTTGAAACCAACCGATAAAGTGGTCCTGCCTTGGTGGCTGGATGGTGAAAAACTGCCAAGAGAGATTTACCGAGCAAAACTTCCCCCACCCCATGTCATCCCCATAGGACTTGTCGAGTGACTGACTTTTGCACAATGGCAGCCCCAAATTATGTATTATCTCTTGGCACGCATCCAACCGAATACGTCACTTTTTTTTCGTTCGTGCTGAAATGAGATGAAACAGGATGATGCGCTAAGGCTGCCGTTTCTGATGTACTTGTCGTCGAAAATTTCATAAAAACGGTAATCTTTTCTGCGGTGGAGGCTGCCACCCAACGCAACACCCACCGCCGAACTGACGGTCTGGCGATGTCCCCTTTCTTGTTTAAGTTGAAGCTTCCAAGCTTCATGGGTCGAGGTTTTTGAGCTAGTGAACGAGAGCGTGCTCTCCTGTTCCGATCGGAGAGATGGGCACTGTGTCGCGCAACATTTTCTTCGGCACTGATACGAATTAAATGTAACTCTGTTGATGTTGTTTTAGAGAGCTGCCAACAGCCTTGCACAGCAGTGTCTGGAATTAACGTTTAGCTCGCAATTTTCTTTTTGCAATTAGCAGCGAGTTAGTGCTGCAAAAAATCACGATACTGACGATTCTTCTAGTCAACACTTACCACAACTCCTTGTCATTTAATGATAGAAAGAACCATGGCAAGTAATATTCATCAGCCAACGTCCCTTTCATCAGGTAACATCTGCATGCGAGAAAATTAGACAGATTTCATCGCCTTGCTGAATCCACCTACCATTAGCATCGCCAATCATAGTAACCCTTTTGTTAACAGTCAAACTTTGACAGCGATATCGGGTGTTTTGAAGAAGCAATGGCGAAAGCAGTAAAAAAAACCTCCGTTTGATTGTATGTTCCAACTACAGCCTGCATCCCGGGGCTAAAAAAATCCGCCATCGTGGGGTACTTCGTTTCGATGGGATACAGCAGATCCGGCTTCTCGCCTTGCTGGACGAAGGAAAGAGCATCGAGAGCTGGCCTTGTTCCGACCGTCCGCGGAGCAAAAGCTAAAGCGTAAAACCAAGGGGAAAGTGGCGAAATCCTTCCGTGTCTTGTGCCAAGAGGCCTGTGCAACGGAACAAACTGTCAAAAACTACTTTCAATCCAAGCGAGGTCAAGTATATGTCCCACACCAAGTTCGCGAAGAAGGGTTTTCTGTGGCTGTGAGAAAGGTTTGTCGAAGCCACGGTTCTTTTCGTTGGCACTTGATGTGAATAGGAAGATTTGCAGTACCAAATGCCTGTTGGAAGTGGTCGCTTTTATGCGGCAGCTCCATGTGAAGGAGCTTGTGGTGGTGTTAGCCTGGGACCTGGAATCGGCCCACTTCACAAAAAGGGCGTTGAAAGAGATAGACCGCTTGAACATCACTGTGGTACCGAGAAACGCGAACCATTCCTCAGCTACGGCTAATCGAGAATTCCTGGGTCAACCTCAAACGCAGGTTCTACGCCAACAATTGTGTGGCTAAATTCGTGAAGCAGCTTGAATTGGATTTGGATTGGATTTGGGTTGGATTTGGATTGGATTGGATTTGGATTGGATTTGGATTGGATTTGGATTGGATTTGGATTGGATTTGGATTGGATTTGGATTGGATTTGGATTGGATTTGGATTGGATTTGGATTGGATTTGGTTGGATTTGGATTGGATTTGGATTGGATTTGGATTTTGGATTGGATTTGGATTGGATTTGGATTTGGATTTGGATTGGATTTGGATTGGATTTGGATTGGATTTGGATTGGATTTGGATTGGATTTGGATTGGATTTGGATTGGATTTGGATTGGATTTGGATTGGATTTGGATTGGATTTGGATTTGGATTTGGATTGGATTTGGATTTGGATTTGGATTGGATTTGGATTGGATTTGGATTGGATTTGGATTGGATTTGGATTGGATTTGGATTGGATTTGGATTGGATTTGGATTGGATTTGGATTTGGATTTGGATTGGATTTGGATTGGATTTGGATTGGATTTGGATTGGATTTGTTGGATTTGGATTGGATTTGGATTGGGATTTGGATTGGATTTGGATTGGATTTGGATTGGGATTTGGATTGGGATTGGGATTGGATTGGATTTGAATTGGATTTGAATTGGATTTGGAATTTTAATTGGATGTGGGCGACCCCGGCGTAGTGGTGAACATCCATACCTCTCACGCTAAAGTCACGAGTTCGAATCTCACCTCCGGACAAGTAACGAAAATACCCAAAAAATGTATTTGAGTGACGCACGGGAGATGAACCAGCCCAGGGCTGAAAATCTCGTTAATCAAGGAACAAAAAAAAAAATTATTTGGATTGGGATTTGGATTGCGGATTTGGATTGGGATTTGGATTGGGATTGGATTGGATTTGAATTGGATTTGGAATTTTAATTGGATTGGTATTGGGATTGGGATTGGGATTGGGATTAGGATGTGGATTGGATTTTGGTTGGACTTGAAGGACTCATACATAAAATTAGAAGATTACAATCAACAAGCATCATCGTTCATCACAAACTGGTCATTGTGAGGAAGTAATGGCCGATTAGTTTCGGAAGTCAGTCACTGCACACAAAATTTTATCTCGGCAAAATGTACAACAGCCGATCAACTCGTCAGTTGCATTTTCTGTTAAGGGATATCATTTAGTCTTTTTTTTTTTGTGATACTTGCCAAAAAAAAATTGTTGGCTGAACCGCGCTAATTTATTCGCTGTCGGATTCTCAGCAAAAAAAAATTAAGGGTGTGCTGGTGGTGTGCTAGTGAGCAAACCTTTTTGTTTTGGTCTTCCATGTCTAATGAACCTGATTGATAAGAATGATGGAATCTATTCAAAAATTATCTTGAGGATCATGAGCTATCTTTAAGTGAAATGTTTGAATTATAAATTCAATCACTAGGTGGTGCTGGGGTTGAAAAAATCTGTTGAGTTTCGAGTATTTTTAGGATCTAATGAGCTAGTTGATAGCTGGGTTGATATTTTCAGATAAGTCCTTTTTATGATCAAGAAATATCTTAAAATGGCATGTTTGATTTGAAATGCATCCACTAGATGATGATAGCGTACAAACTTTGTTGGGCTTTTGTATCTTGAAAACCAAGTAAGCTAGAATATTGGAATCTTCGGAAAAGTGTATAAGGTGATCAAGAGCTACCTTAAAATAACATGTTTCATTCAAAATTTAATCACTAGGTGGTGCTAGTAAACAAACATTTATTTAAACCACTGTTTTTTTTAAGAAACTTATGAGCTATGATGTTAAAATCGTCGGATAAGTTATTTTAGTGATCAAGAGCCGTCTTAAATGGCATACTTACTTCACTTACGTTTGCTGGTGCAATATCCCTTTAAGACCGCACCAGCGCCACAATGCTTCGCCAAGCGAAACTCGGATTAGGGCTGCTTGATTTCAAATTCTCGATCGTCTTACCTTTCTTACGTCTTGCTTCACTTGGTCTAACCATCTAACTCGCTGTGCCTCCCTACGTCCTGTATTCGAGGCAAACACCATTTTTTCGGGGTTGTTGTCTGGCATTCTTACAACATGTCCCACCCATTGTAGCCTTCCAGCTTTAGCGACGTTCTAGATACTGGGTTTGCCATTGAGTTGGGTCAGCTCGTGGGTCATTCTTCTTTTCCATACGCACACGTCGTTCAAAAACTCCGAGTGCTTGCATGTCCTTCTCGAGCATTGTCAACGTTTCGTGCCCGTAGAGAACTACCGGTCTTATCAGCGTCTTGTACATGGTACACTTAGTACGAGGTGATGTTAAACAGACCTTGAGGACTTGTGGAATCCATAGTAGGCACGACTTCCGGCTATTATGCGTCTCCGAATTTCTCTGTTGCAGGAGTTATCCGATGTCACCAATGATCTGAGATACACAAACTTCAT
>JAHHFK020002932.1:0-32578 GCA_024533555.2 Aedes koreicus
TAAATTTCACGCAAATATAGGTAAATCTAAAACCTTATATTGAAATTAGACGCAAATATGGATATGGATATGGATTTCTCTGTGCTTCAATTATACTACTACTATAGCCATTGGACTAACTGCTGATTGTTTGTTCCATAACAAGTAATACAAATATTGCTGAGAAGTGATTAAAAAGAAATGACTAACAGTTGATCAAAACAATTATTGATCGAATTCTCGGGTACTTTTTCAAACAGACGTATGTCATTTTGTAAACAAAGAGGGGAAGTAAGATTCAAACGTAAATTTCTCGAAACCCTTAGCACTTTCATGCAAACTTGGGCCACCAATACAAGGAATAACATTGCTTTACATGATTGTGATGCTACTTTATGTGAGGGTACTGAGAATTTCGAGAAATTTACTTTTGAATCTTACTTCCCCTCTTTGTTTACAAAATGACATACATCTGTTTGAAAAAGTTTCCGAGAATGGTTGAACCCATCAGGTTAAAAAACAAGAACGGCATAGTTCTTCCATCTTCTACTACGCAATTCCAACTTTCGTAATGGACCTCAATCTGTTGAATCGCAAGATGGAATGATAACCAACCTACTCGATCCAATGAAGCTTACGAACTGCCAATGTTTATTTTTTCATCCAAATATGGGTAATATGCATTTACTCATATTTAGGTAATATCACTTAACTCAAATTGTAAGTGAAGTTGACCCACTTTTGTGAGTACAATTTACCCATATTATGAGTATTGCATCAGTTACCCATATATGGGTGAAACAATTACCTTTTTATGGGTAATTGAGTCTTAGCGTACACGCTTATTGCGCTTTTTGCACCTTTTAAGAGTTGTGTGAGAATTTTTTTGTCACAGTGATTTTTTTATCACACTCAACATTGTCCCAAAATTTACATTTACAGTTGTTTGAGTTTAACGTACACACTGCTCGGCGAAATGTCAAAGCAAAAAAATCGACAACATAAACAAACTTTCGTCGACGATCTTGGGCAGCTACGACTATTCCTGAACCATATTTTGAAGAATGTGTATCTGGCGTACGTCAAGAACAACAAACTCGAAGCCCTAACATCTCTAGGAATCCACTTCATCAGGCAATCCAGTGACGTAACGCAGTTATTTTGCCAAAACAAAAACAGCTTCCAGTATGTAAAAAGGCAAGTATACCAACTCGTTGAAACTATGGTGGACGTCTTGTACGTGCCATACGACAAGAGGCAACTGAATCCTTTAGTACATCCACTTGTCAGTATCATCACCGGTGTTATCAAGTTTATTCCATCAGCACAATATTTCCCACTAAATTTTCATTGTATTGTATATTCCAGAGTATTCATCCATGTGCTACCAACCATATTTAAAGTGCTCAACTCCTGCAGCTTCAACGGAAAATATAAAAACCTCTCCATGAAGCCGGTAAATTTGACTTGTTTTCTCCGTTTCGCTCCAGCTAACATACTACTTTGCTTTACAAAAGAAAAATTAGAAAAAAAATAAAAGAATAATTACATGGAGTCCCGTTTTACCCTCAAGTGGCTTTCTTTCATTATCAAATAATTGAAATCTATTAAAAGTTGTTAAAATAACTTCGGTTGTGATTGGCACGGCTCGATTTGTTCTCATTCTTATGCTTGTGATTGTTCAGCAGCTTTTTTTTGCTTACCCTTAGCCTTTCCAACGACATCCCTGTTCTGACCACAACCACCACCACCTAGTGCCGGTCGGGTCTTCTGTGTCATCATCCGTGGTAAGATTAGCATCGTAATTGATGTCCAGCGGAAGTGGATTCGAATCGTCGTCATACTCTTCTTCCGGATCCCTTTCCGTGTCCATCAAAAATTCCTCTTCCGTGTACGTACTGGTGCCCGACTCCGATGCTGGATATTTCGGACAGCGTTTTTTATTCGCAGATTCGGAATTTGGTTCGAAACACTTTTTTGAAGATGTAGAAGGAGATGTTTCGCTCATCGCCATGAGGCACCAAGAGTGGACAGTCATGTTTGCTAGAATGAAAGATATGAAGAGAAAGTGTTGAAAGTTCCGTCAGAGTACGGTTGGATGGAAATAGAATAGAAGTATTGAAAATTGAGCGAAAGGGCATAGGTAAAGTAGTACTCGAACCAAGGACGTTATCATTGCCAAACATCCCACTGCGGGGTAGGTTGAGGCACTTTGTTGAAGCCATTTTGTGTGCTGTTCTGTTGATTTGTTTGGTATCACATGTAAACAAACAATAATCATAAATACGTCATGTAAATACATATGCACGCTAAATGCAAACATAACTGTCAATGCAAATTTTTGGGGAAAGCTGAGTGCCGAGCTGAGTGTGAAAAAAATACACTGCAAGCACAATCTTCACGAATGTCTAGGAATTCGTGAAACTTGCATATTGCTGGTTTCAGTTGTGATTGGACTCTAGAAGTGCTTTTTGCGCATTTTAAAGTGCGATACAGTGCACGTTTACGTCAACCGCTTTGTTGTCTTCGGTGCACTTATCCTTTATGCTGAAAGGTATAAGTTCACTGAAGACAGGAAACGATTTGTCGTAATCGTGAAATTTTATCACACTTTTTCTGTTTTTGTCGGAGTCCAATTTTTAACTGCATCAGTAATAGAGCAAGTACAGTTTACCCATTTAATGGGTTGACTCCTTTTTTTGGTCAATGGGTGAACTTTTACCCATTAATGAGTTTTTAGTTCTTACCGTGCACTGTAACCGGCCAGTACCCATTAATGGGTAAAAATGTACCCATTTTTTTATGGTATTTGAATCTGTCAAAAAATGGGTACTTTTAAAATCAAAATAATGCACAGCAGTAAGCTTCCTTAACCCATTAATGGGTACGATTTATTATTATTGTTTTTCCTCCTGTGGAAATTTTTACCCATTTTACCGTAAAACGGCGTTAACCATTAATGGGTAAGGGAAGCTTACCGTGCATACTAAAGACCCATTTTGTATTTTCAATGATAGACCAAAAGATGGGTATTTTTCTACCCATTAATGGGAAAAAAAATATCTTAGCATTTTCCTGACTCACTTTGTATAGTTAAAAGTGCGCTGTTCGAAAAATAAAATAAAACTTCACGGAATCCAGTCCACGAAAACTTGAAGAATATGGAAGAACTGAAGGTTAAATTGGATAGCGATAGCTTACAAAAACTTAGAGGTACGTTAATGATTTATTATAATAATTTAAAATACTTCAATTTCATCAGAAGAATCGTACCTACGAGTATAGGCCCAAACGTAATGTGGAAGGGAAACGGAACGGAAACGGCAAGTTTGACAGTTGTCGCAAATGACATCGATATGTCCAATTGGAATTAACTTGGATCCAATCAGTTTTTTATTCGACAAGCAGATTGTGTCAGATTGGGCTTTTCCGCTGCCGTTGCCGTTCCGCTTCCGTTATCACTGCGTTCGAGCCATATGTGTCACTTCCGGAGCGTAAAATCCAAGCTTTCATCAAGTTGACGTAAAAATTATTTTAAATCCTATCCACGGAAGCCTTCAGGAATTGTTTGGGTGTTGTAGGAATCTCTCTGGATGATAACGATGTGATGACCGCTTCAATGGACCACTTGAACGTCGCCGGAATATTTGCCGATGTGAAAACCCCCGAACGAAACTTGACATACCTGAGAGGTAAAAGGCCTGTGGCTAAAGGGTTGTCGTTACGAATAAAAACACAAATGCAAATACAAATACAGTTATTGCGATCTATTATGTTTATTCTAATGCTCATTATTCAATATCGCAAGTAAAAACAAATCACGAAAAATTGGTATTTCATACCTATTTTGAAAATAACAAACATTTTGAAAAATGGGTATTTCATACTCATTTCCCAAATAACAAACATTTTGAAAAATGGGTATTTCATACCCATTTCCCAAATGACAAACATTTTGAAAAATGGGTAAAAAATAACCGATAGCCTGACGTACAGGCTCTTCACCCAATAATGGGCAAAATTGTTTTACCCATTAAAGGAGTTAACCCACTTAAGTTCGAAATGGGTGATATTTTACCCATTAATGGGTACTGGCCGGTTACAGTGTAAGGGCAATTGGTGAATTACACGCTATTTCGAATCTACCCAGTGGCTGACTAGATTGCACTCATTTTTGCAAGCAGTATGGAGTTGTCAAAAAATGAGTTTTTTTAAATAGCTTTATGTTTTGTTGGCTCAATTGATTAAATAAAACAAAACTGTTTTTATCATATTGTTCAAGAATCATCTTTTCAAAAAATGAATAATTGAGATATTAACGCACACTACCATATTCCTTTCATTCAAAATGGTTAAAGTTTACCTATTCAACAATTGTCAATTTCCGAGTAAACTTTACTCAGATTCTTCCGCAGGCGCGTTCACTCAAATGTGAGTCAAGCTATGTTTACCCATTTCTGGGTAAGTGCGCGTTTGGCCTGACTGAGTGATTTTTGACTCAAAACAACATGACAACATAACTTTACTCAAATTTGGGTAAACGTGCCTGAGGAGGAGTCTGGGTAAAGTTTACTCAGATGTTGACAACTGTTGAATGGGTAAACTTTACCCATTTGGACTGAAAGAAATATAGTCTCAATGATTTAGTTTGTGAGAATATGAGTGTGTAATAATATGATAAAAACAGTTTTGCATATATTTAGTCAACTGAGTAAACTAAACATAAAGTTATTTCAATTTTCTCAGCTTCAATAGCCCATTTAAAACTTATTACAAACATCATTCATTCACTTCCGGGAAACTCCTTCAAATTAGATCCAGCAAATTTTAAGCGAATTCCGGTTCGTTTTTAATGCTTGTCCAGAGGCAACAACCAGTTGCCAAACCGGACAATGCCTGGATTGGTCACTCGGTTGAATTCAGATTAAAGTGCATGAGTGTTGAAGTGCATCTCGAGTAGACGGCGAGTGATTTAATTGTTACCTTTCGAGTTGTTGGTATCATATATTAACCTAGGTTACGCCCCCTGGAAATGATATGAGTTGGAGTTAGAAAGCGGCCGATATTTTCGATATCCGAAGTTTTAGCATAGCGTCTTCAAGCAAACGACTGATTAAGCCTTTTTCCGGTTTAATTCAAACGGAGGATGCTTTTTGTAGTTAATTCCGACGAGCGAAAGCGAGTATGCTATAAATTTGGCCAATTTTATAGCATACTATACCCACTGAATTTGGTGCCCCCCCCCCCCCTAACTCTAAGACCAGTAGGTACCGAACAAATACGACTTTTTTCTTGGCTCAGTCAGTACTAGCACATCGGTCGCAAGCTCGGTCCCAAGCTTAATAATACGCCCCTAATAATGAACTCACACGAACACACTCTCAAATATTCTGTCAAAATAACACAGCAAATAAAAACAAAGGCGCAAATATGTATAGTTAGGTGCTGGCTACTTCGGACCAAGGGGTTCTACAACAGTGAACGAATTTCAAATCGCTAGTTGTATATTGATTGTTGATACAACGCTGACCGATGTACGAACTGTCAAATACTTTAATCCAGTACAGAAAAACGCGAACTAGACTAAAGGCTTAGCTACAATAGCGAGCGCTGCGCAACGGCACGGCAGTGCGCATAGCGCGGCAATGAACTAAAATGTTCTAAATAATTTGCCTCTGCCGCGCGCCGCTTTCTTGTTCACAATGCGTTGTTATTTTCATAATCTGCGAACATGGAGAAAGCACGCCAGCGTTTAATTTTATTAGAAATTTTGTGTGATATAAAAAATATTCAAAATAAGACAGGCTACAACTGACATTGGCGGTTATTTTATGATACAGCGTTGAGTTTTATGAAAACAAAAGATTATTTCATCCAGTCACTAGAAGTTTTTCAGTCGCAATCATCATCCATACTGTTTTCACAAGAATCAGTGAACATTTAAAAAAATTATTCGTGGAAGAGCCGCCTCGATTGTAACCGATCCAAAACTGTTCGTAGTGTAATGTTCGAGTTGCCGCGCAAACGCTGCCGCCCTTATTCAACAATCTGAATATTTGCGGCATTTTAGTACAATGCCGCTCTTGCCGCTTGTGCCCATTGTAGCACAACAAACGAGGGAACGTGTATTCAATATTTTAGGCTGCCGTGCCGTTGCGCGGCGCTCATTATTGTAGCTAGGCCTTAAAGGCTCGAACGTAGTGATAACGGAAGCGGAACGGCAACGGCAGCGGAAGAGCCAAATCTGACAGAATCTGCTTGTCGAATGGAAAACTGATTGCATCCAAGTTAATTCCAATTGGACATATCGACGTTATTTCCGACAACTGTCAAACTTGCCATTTGCCAGATTGCAGTGGCAGTGGATACGGAAACGTAGCGCAAATTGAAAGTTATTATAATTTGTATTCTATTTACTAACCACACCCAAAATACTGGAAGCAGGCAAGAATTGCTCGTTTCCAAAAAACACATTTCTTGCATCCGTTTCTGTCAACAGTTTTATCCAAGACATAGACCCTTCGATCCAAGCAAATCGTTATGCTATAAAACTAATTCAAACCACACACACAATGATACTTTTTTTATCGTTTTGCTTTTGGGTACATCATGTTACACTATTAACAGAACCAGAACGCATTTGTGTGAGTGTGAACATCTCTGTAGCAGAACTTATATCGAATTCGTTTTTGAACCTAGGTTGGAACTAGTTCCAACCTGCGATACCCGAACTTATTGTCAGTGCAAACCTCAATCCGATACTAGTCACAAAAGAAAACATACACACTGACGTTTAACAAATAACAAGCTGACCCAATATTGATACCCTATCCAGGTTGGAACTGCATCAAAAACGAATTCGCTATCAGATAGTCGTCCACGAATCACTTGTTATGTGATAAGTTTTCCTGTGCATGTTTAATAATTGCGAAGTATGCTCTGCGGGGTAATGAATCGAACTACGCATTTTTTTAATATTGCGATAGGTATGTTTTATTTTGTTTTATAAAGTGATTTCTTCCCTTTCTATTATGAAAAGCAGTTGCCTAGGAGAATAGAAAGAAACATTTTGCAGCAGACGTGGTGAGGTGGTATTTAAATTTTTGTTATATTTAAAATTTTGTTCAATATTTTTAATACAACGTATGTATACCATGTCGTTTTATGCTTTATCAGGTGGGAATAGGGCTGTTTTTTTTGTTCATCTCTTTTTTGAAAGTGGGGAATGGTAAAAAAACCATAAACCGGGGGTGGGGGGGGAAAAATGGGTGCCCCGGTAAAAAAAAAAAAAAAAACCTCCTAAAAAACTATATCATATATTAATAAAAAAAAAAAAAAAGTGGGGAGATCAAGCCAAACATTGAATTAGGTCCTAAGTAACAATATAAACAAAATCGAGTTGAATGTCGATTTGGATAGAAAATCATTACTTTTCTATAAATCATTTTGAAATTTTGCCATAAAATAAAAAAAAATTGAAAATACGATCGACAACAAAACGTCCAATGTACCTTCCATCTGATATCGCACAGCTCTGTACATGGGTCTTTTGTCAGCTGTTTGTCCAATGTACAATGTTAGCTTAGAATTTTGACAGGTGTACATAGGACCTACATTTTGTTTTCGTAAAACGAGTGTTTTGAGTGAAAACAAGCAGAAAGTTCTTTGTTCTGATGGACAATATTCAATTACTTATCGGTTAAAGTATTTATGATGGTTGAGTGTCTTTTTAATAACCATTTTCCATGTTGTAGATGCTGCTCATACAATCGAGCAAAGAAGTGATTGCTTGCTGGAGGATCTGTCTATGGAATTCGATGAAGCAATCAAATCTTACGGAGATACAAGCCAATCTGGAATGACAGACGCTTCTGCAGAGATCGGTTCAAAATACTTAACCACAAGGTCAGTAAAGAAAGCAGCAGGTGTAACGTACAATGATCACAATTACTTCTGGCCTGGAAGTAAACGTAACCTGGAAAGTAAATCCGAGTACGAACCAGTGGCAAAATTGAATACATCTTTTAAAGATGCTAGCACGAGTCCGATGACGGTTGAAGATTCCAATGATACGACATTAACTGCTCACAACGATTCTTCCGGATGTTCTGTGGGCACATATCGATGGAGAAATCTCTACCCTGCTTTATCAACTGCATCTACCGGTAAATGAAAAATGGATAATTATCACTTGCATAAGTAAGACTAACTTATTTTTGGTTTTCATCAATAACAAATAAGTCCACGTTCCGGCCTCCAAAAGCGGATTTAGTAAAGGGCACTATCCATCCAATCAGAAGACCTTTCAACCACATCTTCCAAACTTCTTCCGGTAGCACCAAGACTGTTTCCCTCCAAAAAGTCAATGTGAACAAGCAAGAGAGTTCATCCGGTAGCATCGGTATGTTATACATTGGCATATCACATCAGTGCATATTTTATATATACCTACTAATAGATGTACACAATTCATATGTTTTTCTATTTCAGATCATTTTCATTCATATTCGGGCAAAGAAGCTGACTACAATAGATCTAATACATTGCGAGGCAAATTTGATCCGTTGAACTTTACGTCAGAGTTTCCTTCTTTCAGCAGAATAGCCACTTCAACACCAATCATCAACCATACTGAGACAGGTCGTGTTTTTGATGTTCCACTAGATTTATCGAAAAAGGCTGGAATCATATACAAGGCTAATTACAGCGAAAACAATACTGCCCTTGATCTACGCTTAAAAAAGCCTGGAACGAACAAAACAGCTTCAAAACTGTTCGATGAAAACACGCCTGATGATAGAACACATATTGATCGACACCGCTATTTTGTTGATAATACGAATTTTGTAAATGATAATGATGATGCGACAAATTTTGATAAAGGCAGCTGTTTTGGTGGTGATGAGAATGAAGCAGATCTTGAAGGTGATTACACACTCTTAAACGATTTAACGATTTATGAGTACTTCGAAGCCTTCAACGAACTAGCCACGGACTCCGATAACTATTCTAGTGATGAAGACAATGATAATGATGAGAATGGTAAATGTGTTTATTTAATTGTTTTCTTCATTAAATAATAGCTGTTTTTCTCCAGCCATAGTCAATAACTCTAATGCTTTGTGGAGTGACCCTGTTGCTGAAATGGAAAAAGAGGATATTTGCATTAAAAAAAGGAAGGAAAACTTGCGAGATGTGAACAAAATGCATAGAGAAAAAGGAATGTCCTATGTCCGAAAAAATGGCACAGTTGTTCCAGCCCGAAAAGTAAAGCCGCCATGCAATTGCAGAATGTCATGCCATGAAAAATACCCCGAACGAGTGTGAAAACAATTCCTTCGTAACCTTTTGCGTTTAAACTCAAACAGCCAAAATCAATTTTTGGCAAACCACATCAGCGTTTCAAAGACGGCCCGAGTTAAGGTGCGTATATTACACGTATAGGGTGATAAGGGCAAGTGTACCACCCTAAGTAATGTCCGTTCTATTTTTGTCATATTATAGATTTCCTTAAAGTTTGTACAGCGAACTAAAAGATTATGTCATTGGTTTAATAAACCATCAATATTATCTAGAGCGAATTTATACTTGTTTCTTGACTATAATTTGTTATTTTTAAGTATTTATTGCCCCGTTTGTTTATTTCAGCAAAATTTGTATGAATACTGTAGATTACTATCTTGTTAGTACAAAAAAGCAATTTTCTAATAAGTATTTGTTAATTTATTACGAAACTGACGGGGTGGCACTTTTACCCCTTCCGAGACATTATACTGTAATGAAACTATGGACCTTTTATTGTATTGCTATGTTTCCCAATAGGTAATAAATTCAAGACGTACATTCAGCAGAACGTACACTTTACCAGCTATTAAAGGAAAGGTGAAAGTTTGTAAGATGATGTTCCAGGCGACGTTCGATGTTGGTAATAGAAAAATGCGAACATTGGCAGCAAAAATCGTTGCAGGAATGGGAATTGCCTCTGACGATAATCGTGAACAAAACAGAGGATCCGCCATAAGTCAAGAACGTCAAGAGTATGTGCGAAAGCATATTTTATCTTTTCCCGCATACTCCAGTCACTACACCAGGGAAAAGTCTTCTAGATTGTACCTGTCTAGCGACTTAAATATCCGTCGGCTGTATGAACTATACTAGGAAAAATGTGCAGCAGATAACTTAATACCTGTACACTATAATAGCTACCGGATTATGTTTAACTCTCTGAACCTCAGTTTTCGGAAGCCGAAAATGGATACATGTGGCCAGTGTGATCGTTTGCAGATGCAAATAAAGACGGAAAATACGAGTAAGAGAGATGAACTACAGAATCTTCTAGACACACATCAGACGGCGGCACAGACAGTGTATGAAGAAAAGAAGAAGGATATCATGCTGTCTAAAACGGACTCGACCATCAGGGTTGCCTCCTTTGATCTACAGAAACAGCTTCCGACACCATACCTCACCTGTGGTCAATCCTTCTATTCCAGGCAGTTGTACACGTACAATTTCACCATCTTCAGTAGCTACCTTGGTGATAACACAGCATATTGCTATTTATGGGATGAGAGCAAGGCAAGACGAGGGTCCCAGGAGATCGGATCTTGTTTGCTGAAAGATCTTTACAAGCTTCCCGAGACGGTCGAGAGTATTGTGTACTATAGTGACCGATGTACCGGCCAGAATAACAACAAAAATATTGTTTTTCTGTTTTCTTATTTCATTGAGTTGATGAAGGCACGTGGTAGAACACTATCGATAGTTCATAAATTTATGCACAGTGGTCATTCGCATATGGAGGTCGACAGTGTTCACGCAGCAATCGAGAAAGCAAAGAAAAAAACCAACATTAATATTGAGATTCCACACGATTGGGCAACCTTCATTAGTAGCATTCGTCGTAAGGTGCCGTTCGTCGTAACGAGAATGGAGCAGAAAGAATTTTTAAATTTGCAAAGTTTGGATCAAAGGTACGTCATTCCTAGAACGACATTTTGCGGTAGCCGATTCCGTATGAAACAATCGATGGTTTTTCGATACACGACGGACAATCCAGGGCATGTGTATTTGAAGGAGGACGTTGCATCATCGGACTGGAAATGCATCTGTATTTTGGAACAGGCGAAGGGCTCAGTCGAGGGATCAATAGAAACCATAGAGCTGCAACCTATCACAACACAACCCATCGAGCTGCCATCTCAAAAATTAGAAGATTTAAGGAAACTGTTGCCGTATATCAAGCAAAAGTCATACTACGAGACATTCTTGAAGTCTTTGGTTCCACCAAAAAGAGGGAGAAGATCTAAAAATTTGATCGATGAACATTTTGATGCAGACTTGGATGTTCTCGACGATGAGGATTAATTTTCTAATGTGTAAGTTGATTTTTAAATCACATCGTTCATATTGTATTTATAAAAACCTCTATTCATGTGACTTTTCAGATTTTTTCAAGGCTGTGACGCGAAAAGATCTTTCATGCCGGACTGTAGTGGCACCCAACGTTTATGTAAATGAGTTATTACATCAATCATTAAATGAAGTCAATAAAACATCGATAGACCGGTAATAAGGGCGAACCTGCTTTGATCACTTCTCTTTATTGACTTTTACTTGCGTTAAGGCACACATCTCAATCAATAAGGGACCGACGCATCTGCGGTGAGCTAATTTAATATACGTCTTTTCAAATGTATTTGCTAGGTGAATTACAAAATCAGTTCTATGCACTCACTCCTAGGAGATCCGTCAGGAGACGTAAGTAAGTAAATTAAGTATATAAAGAATGATTTGCGTGATATATAAACCAGGAACTTTAACGTTACCCTAATAAATTTCGTATGGTTATTTTCCTTAACGACCTTTTTGCGGTATCATCCAAACCATTAAAGAAATTGTTGGAGGATTTGTGATATCGTTCGTTTAAGGTTATTTTTTATCAGGGTATATATGTGAGTCTAAAACTAGCATCAGGTAGTTTGTACACCCTATATGGTCTAGAAAGTTACGTGTTACAATAATCCGATTGTATAAATATGTAACCAGTTGTTGGGGTTCTCAAATATGATTGATTACTTTTTAATTGAATATTTGCTAATTGCGAAGATGAGGAGGTTCAAGAGTACAATAATAAAGCTAATAGGGAGCTAATGCGAACATCATTTCTATCAGTGCTAACCACAATAAAAAAAGTCCAATGTACATTCTAACTTGGCAAAAGACCAATATAACAGGTCCAATCTAAAGGGTGATACGGTCAAAATTTGGTCAAGGGAAAACGCGTGTAAATCGGTGAAATCGTTTATTTAAAAAATCAATTTAATTTTTTTTTTTTTTTTTATTTTGTAATAAAATTCAGAAAAATAATTTTTTTTGCGGTCTTGTTTTTGTGTTTGTACGTGCGGCCCGGCCGTCCGCTCCCCGGCGCCTTGTTTTATTTTTCCGCCGTCGTCCCTGTTCTCCGCGGAGGGCGGCTGGTTTTTATCTGTTTTTGGCTGTTGTTGTTTTGGTTTTTGGTTTTCTTTTGGGTTCCGCTTGCGAATAGCCCTGTTTTGTTGGGTGGGCTGGGGTCTGGGGGGGTGGGGGGGGTCTTGGGGGTGGGGACCCACTGGGTGGTGTGTGCCGCGGTGCCTCCTGCCTTAATGGCAAGATGCCAAATCCGGCCAAAACAGTACGGAACAACCGTGTTTCTTCAGGAAAGGCAGCAGACGTTTATTCAAACACTCTTTCACGTAAATTTCTTGGTTCACAGTCCCGGAAGCTATGAAAATGCTGCTTTTCAAGCCACAGGTACAGATGGCTTGCCAAACCAGATATTTCTTTGCGAACTTTGACAGTTTCGTGTGCTTGAAAATATCTGCTACCTTTCCCCTTCCTTTTGCCGTATAAAACTCCTGTCCCGGAAGCTGCTTGTAGTCGGCTTTGACGTAGGTTTCGTCGTCCATTACCACGCAGTCAAACTTCGTCAGCATCGTCGTGTACAGCCTCCGGGATCGCGCTTTGGCCGTCGTATTTTGTTTATCATCGCGATTTGGAGTCACTACCTTCTTGTAAGTCGATAGTCCGGCTCGTTTTTTGGCTCGATGCACGGTTGTAGACGATACACCCAGCTTATTTGCGGCATCTCGGAGAGATAGGTTAGGGTTTCGCTTGAAACTACCGGCAACTCTCTTTGTCGTCTCAGCGGCTTCCGGTTTTCGATTTCCCCCCGATCCAGACTTCCTGGCTGTCGACAAACGTTCCCCAAACACTTTAATTACATTTGTAACGGTTGATTTGGCAACTTTTAGCGATTTTACCAACTTTGCGTGCGAGTAGCTCGGATTTTCGCGATGCGCGAGCAAAATTTTGATACGCTGCTCTTCTTGCTTGGACGGCATTTTGACAACTGAAGAGTGAATTCCAAAATCAAAATAAGAGCAACATTCTACACACACACACCTTCAAAATGAGGGGTGTTCAGGTTTTTTAAATGCAAAATTGAAAGAAATACGTCAAGTTGATATTGACCAAATTTTGACCGTATCGCCCTTTACAAATGTAAATGCAATAGGTCCTAAGTAACAAATGCATCAATTACACTCCTAGAAACATCGTAAACTTCAGAAACAACTATTTTTTTGTAATTGTGACGACATTTTACGTTGAAAGCCATGTAAACAATTATGACTAAACGATTGAGTTGCAATTACGATTAAAAAATAAAATTCAAATTTTCAATCCTTTTTTTCTCGATTTGACGCATATGGTACATAGGACCTAATGCAATCTTTGGCTTGAAATTAAATCGCAACGACTTCTTCTGAGCATGGATCTTACAAATTTGATGTATTGCTACGTATTGAATGGGGAAAACAGTAAATATTTTTTCAAATATTCCTGCGATGCAGTGTTATTTTCTTCTTTTTTTCATGTTCATGTTGATCAAAGTCCGTTTCTCGCAAAGCACTGGTTCACCCATGAAAACCAACAACATCATCAGGTAGAGGAAGTTGATCCAGAATTTAAAATAATTGTGTTAATTATCGCCGTACACAAAGTTGGGCGTTTTACCAACAATCAATATGCAACTAGCGATTTGAAATTGGTTCACTGTTGTAGAACCCCTTGGTCCTAAGTTCACCTTGAAGCCAGCACCTAACTATAGATATATGCGCCTCTGTTTTGATTTGCCGTGTTATTTTGACAGAATATTTGAGAGTGTGTTCGTGTGAGTTCATTATTAGGGGCGTATTATTAAGCTTGGGACCGAGCTTGGGACCGATGTGCTAGTACTGACTGAGCCAAGAAAAAAGTCGTATTTGTTCGGGACCTACTGGTCTTAGAGTTAGTCTATGGTTTTACATCCATGTGATCAAATATTTTAAAAAACAAAAACAATTACCTCTTTAATAGAGAGATTTGCAGACTTGGGCTGGGTCAAGCCTAGTCTTAGATACTTTAAAACCTCTTTTGTAACTAGTATGGGATGAGCTTTGAACTCTGACGTAACTTTCTCGTGAGAGGTTTTGTATGTTAATTAGTAAGATGGGTCGTCCCGACAAGAAAATTAATAGATGCATAGGTACCTATCTTTAAAATACATGCTGTGTACTTATAGATTTGACAACACTAGACTAGACTAGACTACAATACTGTGATACCGTGATACGTTGTTTTGTAGTTTTGGAATGGGATGAATAGCACTGGAGAAAAAATCTTGGATGGCAAAGAATATTCATTCAACATCAATATTTCACTTCACTTTGTTGAAGCCTTACAACTCCAGTTTCATTTCATCAAGACCTCAACTCTAGAGTTTTATTGTTCAACGAAAAAAGTTCTTACAACACACTACCTTATAATATATAAAAAAATCTATAAGTATAAAAAAATAATCTATAAACAGAATCAAACTATAACAAACTTTCTAGAAATAAAAAGGTAAACTATCTATAGAACACTGGATAGGCGTTAACTTTTTAAGCCCACGAAATTTAATATCAACATATCAACACGAAGCATAGAAAATGAAAATTTTTTTACTAGAGAAATATATGAAGAGAAAGTACTGATAGTTTCGTTGGTTCTCTTCATATGTAAATATGTAAATATTTACTATTTTGTAAATATATCCTTGTTTCATTTAACCGATGTTCTAGATGATCGAATAACTCTCAGAATATACTTCTCAAGATCTACCAGTGTATCCCAGGATCTTTTAAAAATATTTGGATAGGGTCTTTGAACTAGATTAAACAGAGTATTGGAAAAAAAGAGATGTTATAGGTTATCCAAAACTCCCCAATTAAAAACATGTTCATGAATTTAGTTCAGAGGCCCATGCGAAATGACATATTGCTGTATTATCGATGTTCTTTGTCATCCAGGATTTTATGTCCTAAGATCAATAACCGTATTCAGTATTCTATTTCTAGTTTATGGTTTCACTTCATATTTCATTGAACTAAGTTAAATTAATTTTTAAGCTGAACGAATTTCATAGGTTTACCCGAGGGTTTACCTGAAAATTCCTCGAGTACAAACCAAATAAAATATTCGATAAAATGGATATTTGAAGTTTATGCAAATATACATGAAATAAAGTAAATAAGGTGACATTGGATTCATTTATGACAGTTTGCTTCTACGAATTTTAGAAAAAAATTGGAGATATCTAGAAGTTCCTTTTCTAAATTGGAATTAACAATTTTTTGGAAAAGCATTGTCGAGAATGTAATAAAAATGGTTCAATTATATTTGACAAAAAATAATCAATAAGCTCCATATAAATTTAAAAAAATATATGGCCATAGTACCTCAAAAAGCTAAATGAACATTAAAAATCACTTTAGATTGATATGGACGCATGGTTGGCAAGTTGCTTTTATTAATGGAATCACGTGGTAGGATAGTTAGTAAAAACATCACTTGGTTTTTTTTTTAAAGAAACAATTAACTAGCAATTATTATAAAACTCTGAGATCGTACATCCTTTTTTAGTCCAGACTTTTAATTAAAGTCAGCTTACTGCTGCTTTCGAGACTCAGGAAAAAACAATTGTTAGGGCATCTTCAGCGGCGGTCTATTTTTAGATCAACTTTATACCTGATTTGCATCAGCGAAACTTGAATAGGACTAGCTAAAATAGACCAACTTTGCATTCCCCGCACCGGTGTTGTATTTCTTGTTGTTAAACCCGCCAACACCTGTCATCCTGTCGATCATTCAACATCAGAGATCAGAAAAAAAAATTTCAGAGATCGCAGATTTTTCACAAACATTTTGCCATTGATTGGTTTGACCAAATAATTTTTAATGCCAGTAGTGCGTCGTTAGCTGAAGACAAGGAATACTTGTTCTTTCGTTTGTCTGAAGGTGAGTGTGTGAATGCATGCATTTCATTAAAACGATATTAGATAATGCTGATTTGTAGTTTGGCAGCGGATTAACAAGAGTCGAAACGGAGAGGGTCACATCCTGGATGACGCCCCAACGTCGACCGTGATTTCCGTTCCGGTCATCAGAAGCTGTTCCAGGACTACTTTAGCGACACGCAAACCTACAACGAGAAGCACTTTCTGCGTTTCCGCATGCCAAGGGAGGTGTTTCTGGACATTTTGCGACAACTAGAGTCAACTAGAGGCTTCTCCAAAATTTATCTGTAAGAGCTATTTGCAAGTGCTTATCATGACCAATCTATCAATAAACAGATTGTTTACTTTGAAGACTTAATTACTTTTGATTTCCAAGCAATCGAATTACTATTCAGAATCTCGGAACTTCCGCATTTCGATCTAGTAAGCGTTTTCCGGAAAATGCAGTGGCTGTAAAAAAAACTAAGAGAAGCATTCGTTATTTAAGAATGAAACGAAAAGGCAATTCACTAGCACCGGAAGCAACTTGAGGTAATTATCAGCATCCGAGGCGAGCAACACAGCTTTTTGTCCGCCTCACAAATATACCTCAGAATATCTATATATATAAAAATGGATTTCTGTCTGTCTGTCTGTCTGTCTGTCTGTGCCTAATAGGCGCGGAGACTACTCAACTGATCAGCGTGAAAATTTGTATGCAGGGGTTTTTGAGGCCGGGGAAGGTTCTTAAGATAGCAAGAGACCCCTCCCTCTTCTGAAAGAGGGGGCTCCCATACAAATGAAACACATATTTCTTCACAACTCGAGAACTAATCAAGCAAAAAAACCAAATTTAGCATGTGTGAGTTTTTGAAAGCAAAGAAGGTTTTTATGGTAGCTTGAGACCCCTCCCCTCTCTAAAAAGGGAGGCTCCCATACAAATGAAACACATATTTCTGTATAACTCGAGAACTGATCAAGCAAAGAAACCCAAATTCAGCATGCGGAAGTTTTTGAAGGCAAGAAATGTTTTTATGGTAGTTTGAGACCCCTTTCCTCTCTATAAAGGGAGGCTCCCATACAAATGAAATACATATTTCTGTATAACTCGAGAACTGATCAAGCAAAGAAACCCAAATTTGGCATGCGGAAGTTTTTGGAGGCAAAAAATGTTTTTATGGTAGTTTGAGACCCCTCCCCTCTCTAGAAAGGGAGGCTCCCATACAAATGAAATACATATTTCTGTATAACTCGAGAACTGATCAAGCAAAGAAACCCAAATTTAGCATGCGGAAGTTTTTGGAGGCAAGAAATGTTTTTATGTTAGTTTGAGACCCCTCCCCTCTATATAAAGGGAGGCTCCCATACAAATGAAACACAAGTTTCTGCATAACTCGAGAACTAATCAAGTAAATGGAACCAAATTTGACAGGTAGAGGTTTTTGAAGGCAAGAAATGTTTCTAAGGTAACTCAAGACCCCTCCACCCGCTGTAAGAGAGGGGCTCTCATACTAATGAAACACAAATTTGTGCATAACTCGAGAACTAATCAAGCATATGGAACCAAATTTGGCATGTGGAGGTTTTTGGAGGAGAGAAATGTTTCTATGGAAGTTTGAGACTGCTCCGCCATCTGGAAGGGGGAGGGAGGGGAGTTTACAAACAAATCCAACACAAATTTCTGCATAACTCGAGAACTAATCAAGTAAATGGAACCACATTTGGCAGGTGGGGGTTTTCGAAGGCAAAAAATGATTCTATTGTGATTTGAGACTCCTCCGCTCACTGAAAGAGGGGTCTCTTATACAAATGAAACACGAATTTCTGCATAACTCGATAAAAATTAAAGCAAATGGAACAAAATTTGGCATGTGGAGGTTTTTGAGAGAAATAAATGTTTTTAATGTGGTTTGTCACCCCTACGCCTTCTGGAAGGGGAGACTCCCATAAAAATAAACAAACATAATTTTTAGCATAACTCGAGAGCCAATGAAGCAAATGAAACCAAATTTGGCATTTGGCATTTTGTGGTTTTTGAAGACAAGAAAAGTTTCTATGGCAGTTCAATACCCCTCCCGATTTTGAAGGGGGGGGGGGGGGGGGGGCTCCCATACAAATAAAAAGCAAATTTCTGCATAACTCGAGAACTAATCAAGTAAATGAAACCACTTTTAGCACATGGGGGTTTTTTCGGAGGCTAGATTTCTATATACATAAAAATGAATTTCTGTCTGTCTGTCTGTCAGACCGTTATAGACTCGGAAAGTTCTGAACCGACCAACGTGAAAATTTATATCAAGGGGTTTTTGGGGCTGGGAAAGGTTTTTATGATTGTTTGACACCCCTTCTCTCTCAGGAAGGGGCGCTCTCATACAAAAGAGACACAAATTTCTGTTTTGATAGAAGTTTGAACCCCTGCTAATTCAAGAAAAAAATACTCATTTCCAAAAAAAAAAATAAACGTGCCAGTTATATTAAATTTTCCTTTATTTAGTTGCAAGCGTAGCAGCGCACACACCGGGTTCAGCTAGTACTTAATAAAATTGAGTTATTGTTAAGTAAAAGCTGGAATTTTACTCAATAGTTTGTATTATCAAGTGGCGTGTAATGTTTAAGAACCGTATTTTTCTTGTTCCAAATTGCTGCAAGAATAGATCTAAACATATACCAGTTTTAAAATGATGCAAAATAGATCCAGTTTAAAACAAAATTTACAACACCGGTGCAGCGATGTTTTTGCGTCTGGTCTAAAAAAAAATCCAATCCACGATATGGATCGCCGTTGAAGATGCTCTTATTTTTGTAAATCTGAAGATTTTAATTCAAGAGATTTTTTGATAATTTAAAACAACGTCTATTTTCAATCATTCTGATCATTGGAAAAATTATACAGGGTCCCTCAACTGAACTGCAACATTACTCCAACAGTTATTATAACGTTGCACACGAAACTATATTGGACGACCCCTCGTCACTTTATTTAAATTGTGTCTTTGCTGTCACTGGATGCATGTGTTACTTTTGTAATCGAATGTTTTGAAAAAATGAATGAAAAAATAGTCTCGAACAGAAACGTAGTGCTGGGATTGCCTTGTTCCGAGCTGGAAAACGGCAGAAGGACGTAGTTTGTGAGCTGTCCGATTTACGTGTGTGCAGAAGTTTTGTATACCGTACAGTCAAAAGATACCTGGAGACCGGAAGTACCAAAAAATGGTATGGTGGGGGCGTCGAGCTACTGTGGTGACACCTGTCATGCTGAAGATCGTCAAGAGACGCCTTGAGAGAAGTCCTCGACGTAGTGCCACTAAATTGGAGGAGGATCTCAACGTATCGGATCGAAGTCTCCGTCGAAACCTGGAAGATAAACTTCAGACCAAGCCCTACAGGATCCAGAAGGTTCAAGACCTTTCGGTGAGGCAGAAACAAGAACGTGTAAAAAGAGCGAAGGCGCTGCTGAAGAGGGACTTCACTATATAGCAGTTCGTGAATAAGTAGAACGATAGAGCTTGGATGCCCGAAAAATCACGAACACATGCTGACGTGCTGATGGCCACCAGCGTCAGAATCCAACATCGGTGATGGTTTGGGCCGGAATCATCCGTGATGGCTGGACTCCGCTTCTCATTTTTATTATTTAGTATTTAAAGCTTATTGCTTTCACAATGCTTATTGCTTGCTCTCAACTTAGTGTTCTCAATGCACTTCCACAATTATTAATTGAGAGCCTTCGATTCCAGGTACCATTTTTGCATTAGTATGATTGTGTGTCAAGAATAATCATACCCTATGCCCAGGGAGTTCACAAATTTTCCTTGGCGAAAAATTTCTGGACCAGACCGGGAATCGAAACCAGCCATAATGTTGCTTTGTAGCTGCGCCTTTATCGCCTGAGCTAAGGTAGGACCCAAAGGCTGGACTCCGCTGGTTTTTGTCAATGAAGGAATGAAGATCAACCAAAATATAAATCGGGAACTAGTTCTACAGAACGTCGTTATGATACAATGCGTCATTTTGATACAATGCATTAGGTTTTTCCTACAGAACTCGGCCCCGGCTTTCAAAGCGAAGAAAACCCAAGTCTAGATTGTAGAACATTTTTCAGGGTTCATTTCGATCTCGGAGTGGCCGGCGAGTTCGCCACACCTGAACCGTATGGACTTCGCTGTCTAAAGTATGTTGGAGGCCGAAGCCCGCTCAGAAACCTGAAGGTGTGGAAGTCCTGAAGCGGCACCTGGCGGCAGCCTAGAATACAATAGCACAAGAGTACCTGTGGGCCTCGTACATGTGTTACTCGATCGTCTGCGGCGAGTGGTTTAACTCAAGGGCAAACATGTTGATCTTGATCAGAGAATTTTCAAAAAGTGATTTTCCGGTCACCGGGGAGTCCGGTCCAGTATGGTCTGTGGTTTTTTTCTAGACTAGAAAAAGCCTGTGCATGATAAACCATGACATTTCCGTCGAAAGGCATAATAAATGTTATGAAAGCTCACGCATAACTAATATTTGTAGCGCCTATACGTGTTATGGGTTACCTTATATAAGGTAAAGAAAGAATTATAATTTTTATGTTTGTGCAAATAAAAATAATGTGTGGAATACCTTATAAAAAGTATTTGTTCTTTCCAAATAAATATTAAGTTCACAATTTTATTAATGTAGTTTTTAAATAATCAAATAATGATGATGATAGTCCCGCCACGTACACCCACAATGGTTTGAGATGGACGACTTATTATTAAGATAATTTAGTATTGAACAACAATTAAGTCAGATTTAGAAACAAAAACGATCTGATAACGTGTACAGACATAAACTGCTGGATCACTTTCCTTCACCTTACAGCAATATAATAAATAAAAAAATGCCGTTGATTTTAACTTCGAATTTTCGTGAGCATAACCCAGTGATCGAAAAGACCGACAAAATCCAGGACATTGCCTGTAATTGAAATCCCGCGAAGTTCAAAAACTATGGGCAACAACCGTAACTTCAAGTCATTTCTGACATTTAAGCAGACGACTCACTGGTCCAAAGAATTCCTCAAACAGTATAAACTGTTTACGTGCGAGAGGCTCAAACTTTTGTAGAGTACACATAGAAGATGCTACTCTAAAAATCTAACCATCAATGAGGCGAAAAAAATAGTTCGTTAACAATTATTGAACAATAAACAATAAACCATAGTCAGTAAAAAGTTAACAGAGTAGCATAGAATTAAAAACATGTATACCTTGTTTAAACAAAGAATTTTGTGAAGCTCCGTACAACATATATGATGTTCTAAATAACATCGTCCGTGTTTCTCGTGTGGGAATGTCCATTAATTATGTCACGCAAAAAAGTGACTTTTTATACCCCCCCCCCCCCCCTTGTCACGTTTCTTGTATGGACCTTCAAATTTTTTTGTATGGATTGTCACGTTTTCCGAAACTCCCCCTCCCCCCTTACTGTGTGACATAATTAATGGACCTTCTCTGTTGTATATTCCGGTATCAATTGATTTTGGTCAGCCTGGACACATTTGTTTATGATATGTATAGGATTTAATTTTAATTCAATTCAATCACAGTTTTTCAATTCGAGCCACATGTTTCTCGCCACCCGAAGGACATTCATACAATTCGAAAACGCCGGCATGTAGGGAAAAGTTACCCATTTTCGTGAAGATGTTCGTTTCTATGAGCTTCTATCTGGTTGTGAAAAACGTTGACAAAAGCTTTTACAAGCTACTCTTGAATTGAGGCTCCTGCAAGACAGTGTGACTGCTTAAAAACAATTCTTGTTAGAAAAGACCCTATTCTAACTTTATTTGAAATGGGACATATATAACACACTCTTCATAACAAAATGCTTAATCCGGAAGAAGTCAAAGCAAATCAGCAATTGCGGGCATTTTGAAGATGCTTTTTTAGAACAAAGACAAAATCTGGTCTTTGTTTTAGAAAATCCTGCTATGAGCAAGCTCGTGAGTTTCTGGTGATGCTATTTTCCTAATATAAAAAGAAAGATTCATACGTACGTCATTGTATGCACCTAGTGCAACAAAATGAAGTACGAGAGGAAACCATACAGAATTAAGCACGGGGAGACGCCAATACCAATAACGTGATACCCATTCACGTGAGCATATATATTTCACAACCTTTCAATCTAAATGTTCAACAGTACCTATTAACAGCAGTAAAACTAATGAAATCGTAGAACGGTACCATTCTACAATCAGTGAGATAATCAGGTGTTACAAGCACACATATCTCAATATAACGGGAAAGGAAGTGTTCCTCATTTCCAAAACATTATATAATAACACCATTCATACAGCGACCAACACGAAGCCACGAAAGGCATTTTCCGGGGTCAAAGATGGTCAATAAAGATGTCTAAATCTACCCAAAATGCTCGAAGCTCGTTAAAAAAGGTATGATGAAGTCATACCCCGAATTACCGAGGCCCAGAAGAAACAGAATGCACAAAGAAATGCTTCCCGAGAGGATGCACCAAATTTTGAGCCCAGTCAAACGGTACTCAACCAAAGACATGTTTGTGTGTGTCTTTACAATCAATCTCCCACTGACCGGCAGTGCTTTTATGGAAGAAACTTGTCTGCATTTCTTCAGTAATTTATATGTGATCACTATGTGCAAACATTTTTAGCCCTGGAGATTGAAGGTGACAGCTCTATTGAAAATCCAACGACCCATTTCAAGAATGCCTGTTCCTACACGTACATTCTGAGGTCATCTTCATATACAATAAGCCCCGCATGAAAATCTTCACACATCAAATGGATATGTGAAGAGTTTTCACACTTCCAGAATCAAAAATGGAAGTTCTTGATCCGGGCGTGTATATAGTTAAGTAAATATTTTTGATAATCAAAACGACCTCACCAATGTTCCTTATCTGATGCTGGAAAGCACGTCCGGATGCAGGAGCGGGTCACTAAAAACACAAAAAAAAATGGGAAAAAACAATCCATCTCAAGAAACACGACCATAACACACTATGAGAGGAAGCCGGAAAACCTATAATTTCATTATTTTTTTAAGTTGAACGAAGCAATATTTTTTTATTTTTCTTCCGCGAAAACGACGCAGCAAAAACCATAAAAAAAATTTAAGATACAAATTGTACGAAAATTCACGGCTACAATTACTTTTCATTTGTACTAGTTAATGTACTGAGACATTGCAAATTTCTACGGTTCCTAATGAAATAGTTTTAATTTCATTTTAATGAAATTAAAATATCATAGAAGACAAAAATGCTATTCATACAAATTTCCAACTTGAATGCTGTGCATGGCATTATAAGAGACAATTAAATTACCATGTAAAAAGCGGCTGCAGTAAGTCAATACGAGAACATAATATGCGTATGTACAACACATATCTGACATCCACTGGATTGTTACTGAAAAAATATAATTAGATATGTATTAATATCCTACTAGTCCTGGAAAAGCTGAAAACCGAAAATATCATTCCAAATATCAAAACTATAATTTCAATGAGAGATATTATTTTATAATGTTGTTAAAACATGTCTTTATATTGCTCTAGTTACATTTCTATGATAGCAATTGGAGCGATTGCAGAGCCCAGTGTGATGGTTTTTGAAATAAATGGCTTATCTAATCCTAATACCACTAAACACAATATTAAAATATAATCCTATACTGCCCATAAGCACATGCCAGTCTTATAAGAATATTGTACTTAATGTTCAGAAGTGCAAATTCAATGTAAATGTTATGCTGAAATGCTGAAAAACAAATTCAGTCTTTTATCCATGTCATGTTGCTCCAGGCTCCTGAGATATATGGTTTTGGAATGCAAAGATGATTTCAAAGCCTGCTGAAATCATTAATTGATATGAGAATGGAAAATTATATGATATGATTTACAGGTCGCACACCCTCACTTCGCTATTGTCAAAATGACCACATTGCCCAGGCTACGCCAACCAGCGTCTCCATGTTTCAGCTGGCAGTCTTTTGTGATCATATGACTCGTGGAGACGTGAGGTAGGAACTTGTGAGGACCAGAGGTCGGTTGCACCCTCCTTCAAAGTTGTCAACTCACCATTTGAAGCCCAACGGTACTTAACCAAAGACATGGAGTAAAATACAAGACGCAAGAGAAGTTTAATCCTGTTACAGTAATAATCTAACATATCGGGGCCGTAACAACAGGAACAACTCGAATTCGACAGACGAATGATAATCGTCAAACATAAGGAGGGAAATAGGGGGAATTTTCAGTCTTAAATACTAGTTTATAGAGCGTCATTTATATTATTTGTCTTAATATTCCTTTATAGACACTAAACTACCCTTTTTTCGGTACTATCAAGGTGCATAGCTATCTCTTGATGCCAGCATTCATCTCAATACGATCTCTATTTTAAATCTCTCGCAAAATCCAGGGCTTCTAAGCATAAGAAGTTATTAAGAACCAAGAATAGCTTTTTGAAGGTAGGCTATCATAAGTTATTCCATGGGGTTGATTTGCACACTTACCTCCCTCAGTTTTCAACTAGCTATCTACAATAATCGACGGCTTGGAAAGCTTCAAGCATGTATCTGATTTCCCACTTCTAGAATCTAAATTGGATAACGCTCACTACCTTTCAAACAACATGAATGCCAAGGGCAAGTCCAAGAGAGGTTTATTCAATTTTCTCGGAGCGGAATTTATAATGGTTTAGAGGAGATCCAAACAAATCTTATTAAACCAAAACATAGCACAAGCAACGATTAATTAATAACTACAAGACAGAATCACTAGAATTCTTAAACAACTTAATGAAGAACAGAATCAAATTGCAAACAATTAATTGCTATAAGGCAACGAAATGATAGCAAAAAAAAATTACGATACGATATTCTAACATCTAGAACATCAAAAAGAAGCTTTGCACTTTGCCCGATTAAAACTTTTATTTTAAAATATTCTTTCCCCGGAAGAGCTTGCTTTTGCTAGGAATAAAATGGAAATAGGAGGAGTAAAGATTTCAAATCTAGCCCAGGTATATGAATTCTTGGAACTCAATGCGTATTTTAATAATAATTTTCATCATCCTAATTCCCCAAATTCAAAATTGTTTGTATTCAAGATTATTGTTAGAACAACTGCCAATAGGCAATAAAACCTTGAAATTACCAAGCACCAAGGCCATGGTCAGTAATAACCAGACTTAGTTCATCATTGCCGAATTTGTACGGATATAGAGAACTGTGCCTTACAACAAGAGAAACCTCGAAGGAGAAACCTTGAGGGACTATCTGGAAATTTTACATTTGGTAGTCATAGCATTGTTCTAAAGATTAAGCCACTGACAAGTAATCTTATGCTCGTTGAGCACTGGCAGGCCATTCAGTCAACCTGTAAAGTGAATATCAGATTCCTAACAGGAGCATTATTGATTGAATATAATAATTGTTTAGAATCTGTGAATGTTTTGGAATTTTCGAGTGTTGAACTCATCCGTTCAGAGCCCCCAATAGTAATACCAATGGAGGCTGTCCATAAAAAAGCAGACCCCAGATCTGATTCCAGCCTCATACTGACCTTGAGAAGCTCAACAAAACACACAGAACACAACTGGAAAGTTAAGAAAAGCAACAGAAAATCCATAACTTCACATCAGTTTGTCGAGTATCAGCAAATCCGCCAATAACAGATGAACCAGGCACCTATGGAAAATCGACCTCGATGAATTGGGACAAATTCTGAATCAATTAGTTACAATACGCACTCCATCCGGATGCCATGAAGCCACCAACAGCGAATCCCACGAACTCAGTATCGAGATAGAACAGTTGTTGCTTTTCTAAGGTGTCGTACTAGCCATGTCTGTCACCAAGTTGAACCAGAATCAGCACCGGAGCAATAAGCACCAACCAACCAAACAGCCTTAAGCTTGTATTACACTGTTTGTCAAAGAAATATTGGATAGGAGTAGAAGGAAGATATATAGGTGTTTGAGATGCCTATGATGAATATTTGGTGGAGGTTTTAGTCTTCATCACATCGTCACACATTCCTCCGGCATCGTTCTACATCCAGCAGCAGCACCAAGATTCAGCAAAATTTGGATATCGACGACGGCGACGGCGACATTGAGAATAACAACAATCGAGACCATTGGCTTCCAAAGTGTCCTGTCAGCAGTTTGGTCTTCAGCGTCAGGGTAGATTATGTTAGGATTAAATTTTGATAAACGTTTTTCAGCTTGAGTAGCAGCGCAGTACAATGAAATTATATTTTATAAAAACACCGACTCCGTACAATTCGACATGGAGCTTTCATAAGGGCCAATGTCGCAAACGTGAACAATGGCTTCTTCCGCAAATTTCTTGAAAATGCAACCTCGCTTAAGTAAACTACTACTCCTATTGTAAAGGGGAACTTCCCTGCTGTACAATCATCGTGGTAATTCACTATAATTAAGTTACCATTCTCGAGAAATTTGCTGAAGAAGCCATTGTTTACGTTTACGACATTGTCCTTTATGAAAACTTCATGTCGAATTTATAACTTCACTCACACACACACATGCAACATAAAACTCACTCACCCATGCGCATGAAACGTCAAAACAGAAATTTGGCGCACACGCATACATATACACAAACGAACAAAACGATATATTTTTATGGCAAGTATTTTTAAGGGTTGTTGTCTGAGCTACCGCAGTTTTTGCGGGTAGGGCAACCATCAATTGTTGTAATACGGCCTTCATAATACAACAGTTGTGGGCATTTCCATCAAAAGTGCAGCAAAAACTGCCAACGAGTTTTTTGGGTGTAGTTGTGTCGACAGTTCGGAAAAACCACGTAATGACAATGAGTTCAGGTGGATCTTGGACTCTGGTGCGTCAGATCACATGTTCTGTTTGGGTGAATTCCACCGAGATGTGCAGAAACTTGATGGATCAGTATTTAGTTATTAAGGTTGCATCGGGTAACACTTCTTCGGTGCCACCACAAAGGAACAGTGGATATCGTTGCGCGCGTCGGTAAACGGTTGAAGTGCGTCGTCGATGATGTTATGTTAGTTCCGGCTTTCAACTACAACCTCTTCTCGATACGTCGGGTCGGACAGCATGGCAAGGAAGTGATTTTTTCCAAGAATTTCACGGTGATAAAGCGAGATGGTGAAGTTGTAAGAGAAGTCAGTCGGATCGGCTTTATGAACTGAATATTGACGTTATGAAGGCAGTTAACTCCGAAGTGCTAATGACGCAGAAAGCAATCAAAAGCACTGAGCTGTGGCACATCAAATACGGCCACATAAGACAAAAGTGGTTTGGCAAAGCTGATTCGTGAAGAAATGGTGAAAGGTTTGTCGCTGAAGAAAGAAGCTGTGATCAGTAGCAATGTGTGTGGTTCCTGAATGGAGCGTTGGTAACACTATTTCGTTACTTTTACGGATGATTATACTAATTTTTGTGCAGCGTATATCCTGAGCACAGATGATGAGGCAATTGATTGTTTCAAGACCTATGTTACCATGGCCGAAGCCCATTTTGACACCTCTATAAGCCGTTTGCGGAGGCGAATACGTGTAGTTTGACGTATAAGTAGGTCTACGTTGCAGAAAGCGAGTTCGGAAATTTCCAGCGAAGATGCACGATTACTTATACACAGCCTATGCACTCAACGCCGAAAGCTCCGCGAAAATGTTCCGGATACCATCGAAGAGCTACAGAAACTCGAAGATTGCCCGGAGTGGAAGCTTGCCATAGATGGGGAGCTAAAGTTGCTGGCCGAAAACAACACTTGGTAGATGATGGACTTGCCCACTGGGCGCAAACCCGTTGACTGCAAATGAGTTTTCCGGCTTAAGTTTGGCCGCTAAAGGATTCACACAACGTTTCGAGTTCGACTTCTCAGAAACGTATGCGCCTTTCATTCAAACGATGCTTGCTCTCACCAACCAATTTGATCTTGTAGTCCTTCAGATGGATGTTACATCCGCCTCCCTGACAGAGGACATCTACATGTGCCAGTGAAAAGGATCTGAGGAGGGAAATAACGAATGCAGACTCAACAAATCCATTTACGGTTTAAAACAAGCGTCCAAAGCATGGAACGAAATGAACAGAGACGTTTTGGGATGGAGGCATATAAACCGTCATCAACGCCGATGGAACCGGGTTTGCAGCTGAAGAATGCCGAAACCAAGCAAGATCTATGCAAACCGTATCGGGGACTGATAGTATGTTTACCATATTTGGTGGTGGCATCCCGGCCAGACCTGAGTGTGGCCATTGCGTACTTTAGCCAGTTCCAATGCAATCCCGGAGAAAAGTACTGGAAGCACGCGAAAATAAATGCTTCGCTATTCAAGAGGAACGCTGGGACACTGGTTGCAACACACCAGGAAGGATCACACCTGTCGTCAGATAGTGAAATTTGCCGATGTAATCTAGGCCAGTGACATTAACTATCGTCATTTCGTTTCCAGATACTTAATCCAAGTCTACGGTGCTACAACGGCTTGAAGCACGAGGGAGCACCGAACAGTGGGACTCTCCTTGACCGAAGTAGAGTGCTATGCGTAAGCAGATGGCCTCTGTGAAGTGTTGTGGTTCAGTAAGCTATTCGCGGAGTTGGGCATCCGTGAACGCCAACCTGCGGAAGTTTTCGAAAACAATCAGTTTACCGTCGCTATTGCCGAGTCCGATGGGTCGTCTAAAAAGCTAAGGCATACGGAGGATAGGTTACACTTTATCAAGGAGTCTGTCCAAGAAGGATAGGTGATTGTGCGCAACATCCGGTCTGCCGACTAACCAGCCGACGTATTTACCAAGGGTCTATCACCGGTGCTATTCGCCAAACACCGAATCTTCATGGGAGTTTCTGCGTGATTTGTTTGAGGGGGGGGGGGGGGGTTGGTTGAAAATCAAACTACTCACTAGGTAAATTACCAGACTAAATTCGGTGATTCTTTTCGACCGTGTATAATTTGACAATAAATCAATCTCTACACTCAAAAAAATTTACACGTTATTTCCACGTGAAATTTCACGTAACTTTCACCTGAACACGTTGCCAAATTTTCTTCAGTAAAATCAGGTGAACATTACGTTCCTGTGAATTGTACGTCAAAAGTCACGTAACATTTATGTGATTTTCACGTAGAATGTGGATTTACGTGGAAATCACGTTACTCTTACGTGAATTCCACGTGTTTATTACTGATTTTGGCAGTGGACGAAAATAACGTGCGTTTCACGTGGAAACAACGTGTCGATTTTAGGGAACCCATATTTAAAGACATGTCTATAAATTTGCAGACTTTTCATATTGGTGGATTACTTTTTTAACTATGCAGACATTTAGCAGACATTTTATTTATGTTGCAGACTTTTACAGACATTTGAAATATTTTTTGAATTTCAAATACAGGTATTCTCTGAAATTCGGATTGGAACAAAAGAGGATCTGAACAGTATAGTAGATACGGTAAGAAGCATTGAAAATCACATTAATATTTGAGAAAAGTACCGTAAAAAAGGGGTTGCTGAGTATTTTAACCTAGAAGCAATCAACTCTTTCTATCTATCTATCTATCTATCTATCTTTGACAACCTTTCCCTTTGCCTTGAGTCTCCTCTTCATGATTGCCCAGTATTTCTCAATAGGGCGGAACTGGGGGCAGTTGGGTGGGTTAAGGTTTTTCGGAACAACCTGGACCCCTTTCTCTGCATACCATTCTTGAACGACTTTGCTGTAATGACAGCTTGCGAAATCTGGCCAAAACATTACGGGATGGTCGTGGGATCGAATGAACGGCAAAATTCGTTTTTGGAGACACTCTTTTTGGTATAGTTCCGACGTCATTGTCTTATTTGTAACGAAAACTTTCGTTTTTTTGCCACAGCTGCAAATGCCCTGCCAAATCATGAATTTTCGTGCAAATTTGTCGGCAAAAACAAATTTAAATTTGGCTGGAACATCCTTCCGAGCCGTTTCCAAGTAAAATTTTTGACCTGGGATTTGCCCGAAGTCAGCCTTGACATAGGTTTCATCGTCCATCAGAAGACACCCGTCGAACTTGGTCAGCACCTGGTCGTATAGCTTCCGAGCACGGATTTTGGCCACACTATTCTGTTTTATGGTCCGATTTGGCTGTTTGCTAGCTCGATACGACTTGATTCCTTCCCGGAGTTTCCGGTCGACAGTTCCACTCCGACGATCGGCTTGAGGCTTCCGAATCGTCGTCAATGTTTCCTTATACCGTTTGATAACGCGCCATACGGTATTTCTGGGCAATTTCAGCTGTTTAGCTAGCCTAGATGCAGACCATAATATACATACGTGAAGCTGACAAAATTCCCGACACGTGGCGCCAAGAACTTCCAAATACGTCCACTAGGAGCGCCACAATATGAGCAAAAGTTTGTTCCAATTCTAAATGAAGCAAGCCTTAATACGTAATAACACTCAATTCTTCATTACTAGGTTAGCCAAAAAGTTTTGAAAGCGGAAATGAATCTTTTTTTTTGGGAAATCACTTTTATTGCTCAGTATAGTCTCCCATAAGATAAATACACTTGGTCCAACGATCTTCCAACTTTGTTGTCCCATCACGAAAGTGGCTTTGAATACTCCTCTCCGTTTGATGAAAAATGCTTTCCACGAAGGATTTTTTTTTTCAAGTCAGAAGACAAAAACAGCAAGAAGTCAGAGGGAGCTAAATCTGAGGAATAAGGTGGATGCTGCAACAATGTGTACCCCAAATAACTGATTTTTGCGATGGTTTTTTGAGCTGTGTGAGCAGGTGCATTGTCTTGGTGAAAAATGGTTGAAAAATTATGAAAAATGCATCCCAAATAACTGACACTAACACCTTCTTTGCCGACTTCTGGAGACGAACTCGCTTCAGAGCCGAAGTGCCTGGCTCACACCAGGCAGCCTCTTGTTTTGATTCAGGATCATGTAGGTAGACCCGGTAGAGTCGATCGATAATCTTCCAAAACCATATCCTGTATTTTTGCAATGATTTCTAGTGTTGATGTACCTTTTGGACGTCCTGAGCGTGGATCGTCTTCAACGCTTGTACGGCGACGCTTAAACTCCAAACCTCATCGGTGAACGGTTGGAAATGAAGGAGAAGACTTTTTTAATACTTCCACCATCTTTGCATAGATCTCAGTAGCCGATAAAACTTCCAAAACAATGATTTTAATCACTACACGATATTCGGATTTTTCAATTGTTAGAAGGGGGGGGAGGGTGAAATGACAGAAAAGTGAAACAGAAGCGAGAGTCCATTAGGAGGATGAAATATTAAAATGGCGTAGAATTTTTGATTTTTCTACTGCTCCATAGATGTCGCTTTCAAAACTTGTTGACTAAGTTAGTAAATATACGTACACGATATTACAAACATATTTAAACAAGAGTATGAAATGCACCTTTTTAGGCTGTGTACCAATTCGTGAATTAATTTTAATTTTACTCAAACTTGACAGATGCAAAAAAATCAATTAATCGATTAAAGTCTCTTTTTGATTGGTCAACAAACTTTCGATAAGATGTTTGCCAAAAAGACTGAGTTCACGTTTGTCAGAAATAAGTCAGCTCGAGTAGCAGACTAAACCGATCATTTTTCATCTGTCAAGTTTAAGTGAGAATTAAAATTAATTCGTGAATGGGAACAAAACCTTAATACCGATAGATAAATCAAAGATATGCATGTTTGAAGCCCTTCGACTTTTATTACAAAAAAAAATCTTTTTACCCTAACATTTTATTTTATAACAATAAGTTTCATTGTTGAGGTTTTTTAATGAAAGAAATAAAAATAAAAAATTATGAATTCAACTTTTTAATTTAAGTAACGGAAAATTGACTGAGATTCATTGATATTTTTGGACAAAGAAAATCAAAAAAAAATTCAAATGATAACTTAATTTTGATTTTAAAATTCAAAGCTGAAAAGAACCGTCAGAGGAAGAAAAAAAAGCTTAAGAAAATTGTGTCATCTGTGTGATACAAAACTCTAAAAATATGAAACAATAGTGTAAGATTGCAAACAATCCGAGAAAAGCTTGCAAAAATGTTTACGACTGCTCACACATTAAGTGAAAATGACACCGCTTGCTCACTTGTTCACGTCTTTCCGTTTATTTTCTACCTTTACACCAAAAAAAAATTAAAAATTACAGACTTTTTAGACTACTCCAAACATTCTAATTTTTTGGTGCAGACATTTGAAAATCCCATATATACTTATTACTCAATCGTA